>SSSI01005370.1:0-21255 GCA_004796505.1 Oryzaephilus surinamensis
ACAAAGAGATTATTTTCAATACTATAAGTCTTTACTGCACCCTTAATAATAATATAAAGTTTCTATCCTACCGTACAACATAGTGGAATGATAGAATGGTGATCGAAGTTCTTTTTTTTTCTTTTATAAAACACTGACTCTTTTACTGTTTAGACAAAGATTGTTAAATTTACTAACTGGCTGCACTGACTAGACTAAACTTATATGATTCTAACAGGACTTGTGGTTCCTGTTAAAACCCTTTTCTCTTCTTCTATTTTTCCCTAAAAACTACCCTTATATATACTTATTGCTGACGTCAATTGATCAATTGATAAAGTGTATATTGTTTTAAATCATCATTTCCCAGGACTTTAGCGGGACTCCTGCTGTGAATTTTGAATATTGGTGGTTAAAAGTATCAATTGCTGTCAGCTAGATGTCATATATAATAATAAAATAGGTATATTTATGAGACAAGATGTGAACATAAAGTATTTTTATGTGTTTGTTTTTCACAGAAATATTGCAATTAGGGGGGTTTATAAAATAATGTTTTTTTCAATACTATTGTCTGGGAGAGAAGAGATCAATACATTTCTATTAGTATACGCCTGCTTATATATGCATGATTAACAATTTCTTTACTACATTATTTTGGCCACCACAATTTGATAAACTCATTAAAAATTACAATGTCCTTGTTATCATATGGGATTAATTAGTATTTACATAAAAATATTTTTAAACATTATCACATTAATGTAACTCCTGGGTGCTATATAATATATAAAATTGCAGATAATTTCGTTAAATATTAAAATAAACAGAAAATTTAGAGCGCAAGCCCAACATATATCTAATTTTATAATTTTCGTTTTGAATTCTCTCTCTACTTCTCGTTCTCGATGACGCCATAAATTCCTGCCATTAACAAGCTCCCACTTCTCTTCTACGAACAACGGCAGCAAGAACTAAAGAAACTAACAAGCCATCAATAATAAGCACCGGTAGTTGTTAAAATTATACAATAAGAAATGGCTTTGAATGTGAGTGTTAAAGTGCACAAAATTGCATAAATATTCAAAAAATTTGTCGCATGTTGTAGCCTACCGTTTTTCCTGCCGAAGATTTCGATGCTGAAGCCGATGCAAAAGCATTGAAGGCCGCATTTAAAGGTTTTGGAACTGATGAGGATGCCGTCATTGAAATAATCACAAAACGCAGCAACGAACAACGTCAACAAATTGCATCCGTATTCAAAACAATGTACGGAAAGGTTCGTAAAATATGATTATTGTAAATCGTGTTAGTGATTGAACGTGCATTTCTTTAATAGGATCTAATAAAAGAGTTGAAGAGCGAATTAAGGGGCAATTTTGAGGACGTTATTTTAGCATTAATGACTGAACCAATTGAATTTCAAGCGAAACAACTGCACGATGCTATCTCAGGTTTGGGAACGGATGAGAGTACAATCGTTGAAATTTTGGCGGTACACAATAACGAAGATGTAGTAAGAATAGCGCAAGAATACGAAGGATGTGAGTAATATTTTAGACATTTTACGAAACATATATTTGACCTTCATTCAACTACAATAATTATACAATAAAACTTATCTATGTGCAATAATAAAATTGAGATTTTTTCCATTTCGTAGTATTTCAGTCATCATTAGAGCAGGATATTAAAGGAGACACCTCTGGCACTGTAAAACGGCTCTTAGTCTCATTAGCTAACGTAATTAATCGACATAATCACATCATGTGACTATTAATTAAACGTTTATAGGGACATCGTGATGAATCTGATGTTGTTGATCAAGAAAGTGCATTCCACGATGCCCAAAGTTTATTACGTGCTGGTGAATTGGTTGTTGGTACAGATGAGTCCACATTTAATATGATTATGTGCCAACGAAATTTGCCACAATTACGTCAGATTTTCGATGAATATGAAAAGATCACAGGGCATCCAATTGAAAAGGCAATTGAAAATGAATTTTCCGGTACCGCAAAGGATTCCCTCATTTCTTTAATACAATGTATACGTAATAGAACGGAATATTTTGTAAAAAGATTGCACGACAGTATGGCTGGCATTGGAACCGATGATAAAACATTAATTAGAATTATTGTATCCAGATCGGAAATCGATTTAGGTGAAATTAAAGAGGCGTACGAAGCGATTTATGAGAAAACTTTAGCTGACAGAGTCAAGGTTGGAAAATATGGATTTCATTTTATTAAAATAGGACAAATAGTTAATAATTGCTTTTATTTCAGGATGATACTACTGGTGATTATAAAAAATGTTTAGTTTCCATCATTGGTTAACTTTTGAATATGGATATTATATACAAATTTGCAGGTTGTAATAAATAAGAATATATATTTAAAATTTTTTGATGAATAAATTGTTTATACGGAAATATTTGTGGTTTTATTCAAATTATAATCATTTTTATGTTTCCGCACACTATCAATGTTTCCTTTTCACGTAAATTGTCGGTGAGACTGGGAAAATATTGATTTTTTTATATTTGTTTTATACATAATTGCTTTAATATTTATGGCAATAAAATTTTTATATCATCCCATATAAGATTATATGACCCAATTCCAAATAGTTATTTTCAAAATAAAACTAGGAATACTTAATTTATTTTTTTCCGAGAAATATGAACAAAAATTAAAAACGGTTTTGTTAGTTGCGTACTTTTTTTAAAACTACATTCAAATACCCACACAGCGCACATTCATCCTTGACTCGGTTTGGGTTTTCTCTTCCAAAACAAGTCTACGTGTACAATTTATAAAAAGCAGTTTATTATCAACAATACACTCATCTTTGACGTAGTTTGTGAGTAATTGTTGTTATTTTGCCGTAATTCAAGAGGTATGTAACACTATATTGGGCTTAAAAGCGCGTTATATTAATAAAATTCCGCACACTTAAACCAAAAGTAGTTTGCGAGGTGTTGCGAAATTAGATTAAAATAATTAAACAAGTGCAATAAGATTTTTATTGGCATTTTATTATATTTTAAGTTTATATAAAGTATTTTTGTGTTTACTGTTTCAGCGAAACAATAAAATGAGTTATCCTAACTATCCCTACCAACAGGTAAGTGAAAATGATAAAAATTTAAAACAATACCATATTATTTTGCAATAAGTACATAAATTATTCTAACAAGTTAAACTAGTTAAACACAACTGCAATAAATAATTGCAGTTATAAATCATAAACAATTCTGTACAAATTAAATATTTAAAGTTGTATTAAATATTTTAAATGTAGCATGAATTTGTAAGTATGTACACTAAAATAGACGTCAAGCATTTATAACAATTATAAATAACTATTGTTAATGCCCACTTGAAATGTTTTTCTCTAAGCCGGGCATTATTGATTCAAAAATTGTGGGCGACCTATTGGCGCCAAAGCTTTTGATATAAAAATAGGGGATGATATTCGCTATTATAATTCCGCTAATTTATTATGAAAATTGAAAAAGACAAATAAAATTGAAACGAATGTGTGACACGCAAACCATTTAAAATAATTAAAAAGAAATACAACGGAAATATACATCTGTTGTATTTTTTTTTCTCACTTGAGACAAAATTCAACTGAACAATAAATTTTCGTTAGGGTCCACCGGGCTCACAATGCCCTTACCCTCAACAACAATACACTCCAGGAGGAGCACCTCCTTATCCCTCTCAAGGTGGTGTATATCCCCCTAGTTTAGGCTTTAACCCCAACACCCCAATGTATATGCCCCAACCAATGCCTATGCCTGCTTATCCACCAGCCCCCGGCCATGGCAGCCCTTACCCACCACCGTCTAGTGGCCCTTCCTACCCTCCACAACCGCCAGCACAGAGTCCATACCCTGGTTCGGCTTCTCCATATCCTCAGCCACCCTTGGGGGGAGCACCGCCGCCATCATCCCATTATCCTAGTGCTCCCCATGGTGGAGGAGGCTATGGAGGCGGACCGAATTATTCATATGGCAGCACAGCACCACCATCATCCCATTATCCAAATTTAAGTAATCAAGGATCGTATAATAAACCGAAGGTATTTTATATTGTTATTTTGTCATTGTTAGCATATTGTACGTGAAATTCGTCGAAGGCTATCGATTTCACATTCATAACATATTAAAAATGCATTAGACATACTTGTTATTTATTTATGTCATGTTTTTTGAAGTACTTACAAATACTGTTTTTATCAGACAATATGAATGTTTTACAGAGAACTCCAACTGTAGTTCCAGCAAATCCATTCGATCCCAGATCGGATGCTGAAGTTCTACGTAAGGCAATGAAAGGATTTGGTACTGATGAGAAAGCTATTATTAATGTTTTAACCAAACGAACCAATGCACAACGATTGGAAATTGCCATACAATTTAAAACGCTTTACGGAAAGGTAGATACAATAAAATGTAAAAAAGTTTTCAAAACACAATACTGACTAAACTGGTTTGATTATTAGGATTTGATTAAGGATTTAAAGAGCGAGTTGAGCGGAAACTTTGAAAATTTAGTTGTCGCTTTAATGACACCCTTGCCACAATTTTATGCCAAAGAATTGCACGATGCTATCAGTGGAATCGGAACCGATGAGGATGTACTTATTGAAATATTGTGTACAATGTCCAATAATGAAATTCTCGCAATTCGACAAGCTTATCAATCGTGTAAGTGTATTAGAAAAAATAATATATTTCTCGGAAATGTCAATAAAAATAAATAATTACTAGAATTGATAATAAATTATATAACTTTTTCAGCTTACGGTAATTCCTTAGAGAGTGATTTGAAAGGCGACACAGCTGGCACTTTCAAACGCCTCATGGTGTCCCTTTGCAATGCTGGCAGAGATGAAAGCATGAGGACTGATGCAGCATCGGCTGCAGCTGATGCCCAGGCCCTGTTAAGGGCCGGTGAACTTCGTTTCGGCACTGACGAATCCACATTCAATGCCATTTTATGTCAACGTAATTACGCTCAACTGCAATTAATTTTTCAAGAATATGAACGCCTTACTGGCCACGAAATTGAGAAAGCCATTAAAAATGAATTCTCCGGCGATGCTGAAGAAGGTCTACTGGCCGTTGTGCGTTCAATTAAAAATCAAGCTGCATTTTTCGCCAAACGTATACATCAAAGTGTTGCCGGAATGGGAACGAATGATCGTCAATTGATTCGATTAATTGTTGCTAGAAGTGAGATTGATTTGGGTGATGTGAAACGTGAATATCAAGCCAAATATGGGCAGTCACTGAAGGATGCCATCAAGGTCTGTTGAATCATATTAGCGATATTTAAAAATAGATTTTTACGTTTTTGTTTTTATAGGACGATTGTTCTGGTGATTATAAAAAATGTTTATTGGCACTGATTGGTGAAGCATAAAGTATTATTATTGTGTAAAACAAATCTACAATTCCGTTTTTTATAAAAGTTTATATACAATATGCATGTACCTCAGAATATTTAAATATATATGGAATTTTCTTTTTGAAAAGTTTAAATGTTTCCACTGAAATGCATACTTTTTGTCTGTTTTTTGTATCATTGTTGTATTCATTTATTTTTTGAAATATATATGTATTAATAAAACCTTAATCGCTTTTAATCATTTGATTACCTTTATCTCTATTATCAGTTTAGCTATTCTCTATTTCCAAAGGTAAACTCTTTTAATTGATAGGGAAGTTGCTGGACCTTATGTACCTTTGTTATAAGGTCTAAATTTTCCTCACATTTATAGCCCAGATTCGATTCATGCTACCATCTATTCGTTACGATTCAAATCCATGCATCACATCGAACGGAACCTTGTTTCTTAGAATCAGATGATTTTTTAAAGATAACTACCCTTAAGTCATACAAATGATCAAAAACATAAACAAAAAATAGGCGTGACACTGACATACTGACTGTCCTAAACGAAACTGAAATTTACTTTCTCTTTCAATTAAATATTATTATAACACAAATTACGTAAAATTATATCAGTTACCATATAGAAACTAAACCATTCCAATATGTCTCAGAATATTATCTTAACAGGTATGTTTATTATACAAAAATATTTATATTTTCATTGATTTTTACATGTTTTTTAGTAAATTTAGACATGTTACACAGTTTATACGACTTTAAAGCAACGTACGCGAAAACACTAAGTTTTAAAACGAACGAATACTTTATTTTACATCAAACAAATACAAAACACAAAAATTGGTGGGAAGTGATTAATGAAAGGGGCGAAATGGGCTTTATACCATCAAATTATGTTGAAAATGTAACAGTAAATCCGTCATTCTATCTGAAATTTTTGGATAACTGTTTAGATCATTTACGAAATAGCGACACTCCATCAGAATGCACAATTGGAGACCGAAACGAAGTTGTATTAAGATTAAAAGAAATTAAACGACAAGTAGAATTGCTACCGGAAGTAAGCAGGAATTCAATTGGAGTTACAGACGATGATAAACCGCAGTTATTACTGAAAAACTCGGATAATCGGAAACCTGAACTGACAAGAACTGATTCAAAAAACCAGAAGAACATGATTGAAGAACCCATCAAACCGATAAATAGTAGAGTTAGTCGTGAAACCATTAAAAAGTCCATTGAAAACATACACGAAGAAGTGAAATCGGAAATTTTCAACGAAAGTAAACGTTCAGAGTCGAATTCTACGAACGCTACAACAATTAGCAACATTTCATCAACAATTACACATCAGTCTGTATACGAATTGGTTGAAAGTGTACGAATTAATACACAATTATCGCATGAAATGTCGCGAGTTGCCGTTGTAACTGTTGTTCAAGGATTACATGAATTACTTCCGGCTTCAGTTTTCCCGTATTTAAGTACAATATTATCGCATTCACAAACATCTCTAGTCGTCGACGATGTCCAAATCGATCAAACACACGATGCTAGTCGCCTGAAAATCATTTTCAATGAACTGACATCTTGCAAAGAAGACTCACAGCAACGCAGCTGGATGTTACATGAAGATGAAATTATCATTAAGGAATACATAACGGAATTGATTTCGATTCTTTCAAATGCCGACGCCAGTATATCTAGGCATGTGATTTCTTCACAACAATACCACGTTATAACAACTTTAATACAATATTATCAAATGGAAGTGCGTTGGTCCATTCGGCAGCTTCTTTTACAAGCTTTTGGTGTTTTATGTAGTTTAGATAAAACGGTTGTTAGTATTATGTTAAATTCAGTACTTCCTTGTGAATTAGCACGAGATATGATGGCGAATTCTCGAAATGTTTTCAAATTAAATTACTCTTCGTTGTTGTTCACCATGGTGTTTTCAATGGGTGAACCAATGCCCATTACACATTTAGAAATTCTTGGCAAACAGTTTCTCGCATTCATTTTAGACAATATAGAATATCCTATAGATACAGATGTGGATGAACAAATACCGGATTTATTTTTAAATTTATTGATTTCGTTTAATTTACAATTTAAAGATTTAGAAGAAAATCCAGTGTTGAATACATTGGAGGAACGAGATGTGGCGAAAACGTTTACCGAAAAAATTTTATTGTTATTAAATAGAGAAGAGGATCCAGTTAGAATTTTCGATCATTTACCAGCACCCCCTCATTCGCTGTTAAAATTATTCAATGATTTGTTTAGTCGTAGAACAACAGCTTCTTTGTTTTATACTAACGATATTAAAGTTCTTATTGATATTATTGTACGAAATATATCTGATTTATCTCCAGGCGAATCGGTAAATTAGTGTTTATTTAATAAATTACAATAAAATATTTATTTTGCGTTCATTCCTTTGTTGTAGCGAAGACATCAATATTTGGAATTGTGTAGAAGAGTAATGCGTAATACAAATTATGAAGAACATAAACATAGAATTGAAGAAATTTTAAAATGTTTTACGCGAATTTTTTGTGAAGAAAGTGAACTCAGTCAAATGGACCAAAAATTAGTAAGAGAAATATCGAATGAATTTCCACAATTTTTTAAATAAAATATATAAAGATCTGTTGTGGATTTTTCCATTTAAACTTTTTATGATATTATTGTGATATTTTTATTTGTTAAACATGAAATATATAGTATATATCTCTTATTTTGCTTATATTTTGTTATCTATTGAATAGTTTATAGGGTATAAAGCTATTATGTTAAAAAATGGCAGAACAACGAGTGATATTCTTTAAACTTTCTAGTAATTTCCTAGTCATAAGAACCTTTTTATATGATTTTCCAAACTGCTCTCCGAATATTTTATGTTAAATAATATGGTTAAATGTTATAAAATGTAGATGTTCCTTGCTATGAATTGTTCTATGTTGAAAATTTGAATGTTAGTTTAGTGAATGAATAAACTATCCCCTTTTATGGTACAAAAAAAATGAATAACAACATTAGATGTTTTACTATAATAATAAAAATATAATTAAAATAAAAATATTTTATAATAACTCAACATTATTACAATTCTTTGTTCTACAGTTTAAAAGAAACAAATTATAAATTTTAAATAAAATGCACAAAATATTTGAGTACATAAATTGTGTTTTGATTAGAAAGTATATTTCTTAAACCTCACCAGTCATCATTTCCATGAATTCTGCAAATGAAAAGAAAAATAGTCGATAAGCTAAACGCTTGAAAATAAATTAAACAGTTTAAGCACAAATCATTATGACGCAAACCATTCATCTAAATACACCATCTTCACTCTACAGTTTGTTAATATCTCTCGCAGAGTGTGTCCATAAAATGTATAAAAATAGATATTCTATTTTCACTCACAAACCATTTAAAAACAAATTTTCATTTCCTTACCATCAAAGTCAACAGTTCCAGAACCGTCCGTATCAATTTCTTCGATCATCATATCCAATTCCTTTTGCGTTAGTTGATCATCAAGTTCCCTTAAGATTTCACGAAGACACGATGTAGGAATATAACCGTTTCCTATTAAATGCAAAACAAACTTATATGCAGAAACTTGTTCCGCTAGTGTTATTTTTTGTTTTACCTTCTTTGTCGTACAGTCTAAAGGCTTCTTTGAGCTCCTTTTGCATGGCTTCATCGTCTTCCTCAACAATGAATTTGGCAGCTAATGTGACGAACTCTTCAAACTCAAGACGACCAGATTCTAACAATGTTACAAACTTAAACTGTACAATTTTTTTTATTTATTGCACAACTCACTGTCTGCATCGACTTCTTCGATCAATTCCTCCAAAATTTTCTTGTCGAAGGGTTGGCCCATCAAACGTAAAATATCGGCCACCATGTCGCATGGTATGCTGCCGGATTTTTGGTTATCGAAAGCCTCAAAGGCCTTGCGAAGAACTACAATAACATTGAAATAAATGTAATGCGACTAATTTTTCATCGTCACAACATATTGTGCAATTTTTGCGACAAAACAACTCCATCAACACAATATTATTGTTTTCATTAGAAAATTCAGTAAAATTTGGCGTCGTTAACGAGCATATCTGTCCAAAAATTACGAGTACATATTTATAATAATATATCAAATTTATGTTTTCCCGAAAATAAAATTTGAATTACATGCGATTGCACTAAATCGGTGACAGTGCGGGTGGGATGCGTGGGTGTTGGCTTTAACAATTTTTTCAGTCTTCGATATTACGACTTTTCCACTTGCAATAACATTTATACGAATTTTATGTTCTATTTAAGAATAGAACATTTATAGTTGATTTAGTGTAATTGTAATGGGCAGCAATAATTTTTATTACCGAATAATATGGTATTTTAAGAAATAATGATGTTTATTACGAAATCTTCATTTACTTACCAGCAATTTGTTCTGGGGGAAGTTCATCCTGGAAAAGACACAAATTGCAAAATAAATAAAATTACCAAATAAAACGATATTGGAGCATAAGCATTATAAACTTTTGCCTTTTATTAAACCCAAAGCATAAAATCTTCAGCAAACTAGCCAGCAAGTTGTTTTTTTCTGTCTTCAATTCGACACTATATAGCAAAGCTCTTAAAATTAAATTTGTCTACAATGTACCATTATTTTACGAAGTTTTTGTGTATATACTGAGTGATATAAAGATAGTGCAGAATTGCACCCTTTTCGACAATTACAAAGGAAAACGTTTAGTTTGGGAGTCAAACGAAGAACTGGTCTCGTTTAACCCGAATTTGTGATATTATTACTTCCGAGTTATAGTGGATTTCTAAACTATAGCAAATCCCCAACTCCCCCTTTAGAAAATTTTGAATATACGAATCCCACACACAAGTCCATGTCGTATAAGTGAAAGATCTCTCTCAATGTGTTTATATGAAACGTACATTTAACCAATAGGATAAATTCTGTGCAACGGGTAGCAAAATACACACTTGATGGTATTTTTAGATATTTTATAGTTAAAACAAATGCAGAAAAGTCGTTTACATTATAAAATCTTGTTGTTGAATTGTTTATTAATGTTTGTGCAATGTCTTATAAGTTATTTTCAAATTTTATACTATTTTTATATTGTTGATGGCCTATCGTATTACTTTTAGGAACTGAAAAGCCTCTCGCGACTTGTAAACAATCTTTTTTTGTTTTTCATATTGCGAAATTGTTTTTCTCAAACAATATAATCGAAGAATACACTTTGATTTTCAGCCGCTTGTCCATTTGGCTTAAAATTGTATAAACACAAAAGATCTATTTTTTTCGATTTTTATGAGCTCATCTCGGCATGTCATCAACCTTTGTAACATGTTTGCAATCGGAAATCGTGTGTTTTTCCTATAGGATTATTAATATTTTCCGAAAAGCTGATTCATTCTAATTCTAATAGACTGAAACAAATCAAAACAGTCTGCTTCTATAAAAACAGATTTTTTTAAAGACGAATCTTTGCTTGTCATCATCGTCTGAGAATTCGTTTGATCATTTTTCGATGTTTTATAGGAAAAGTGCACATTTTAATAAGCATTTACTTAATATAGGTGCATCTTTATTAGTTTTTATTAGATCTTAATGTTTGTTAGTGGATTTAATTTAAAGGTGTTTCACCTTCTTTACATTCGCTAACTAAATAAATAAGAAAATAACATGAAATCTTAATAGGACACCAGATGTTCATCATGTTTAGATATTTTTAAATGCGAAAATCAAGTGGAAAGTGTGGGTGTTGTACAAGAAATATATCATTTTACAAACAGTTTTAAATGACCAACGCATAATTTTTATATTTTTACTAAAAAATTAACAAACGTCTTTGCTACAAACTATTTCTGAGATTAAGTTTGTTAACAAAACTTGTTTTATTTAATTAGGAACTTTTTAACTAATACTCGCAACGTGATGTACAACTCAAAAAAATAAAGAAAAAAGAAAATGCGACAAACTTCTGACGTCCATCAAATATAATTTAAAACAAATCATCATTTTTTTTCTTTCAAGTAAAACTTACAGCAGACATATTTTCTTTTTCGCGAGTTAATTTAAATATAACGAATAAATGAGCTTTTCAGCGTTTGACTTTTCAATCGCACAAGAACTGACACTGCTTTGAAATTCTATCTTCTTCGGCCTTATATACAACTGACTCCCAAAATACATTTTATGATACAGCTTGATTTATTGTTGTTTCTGTATTTATTCTTCTGGAGTGGTGGATATTATAGTATGTATAACGACCGCATGTTTTCCATTTCTTTTTGTTATTGCCAAAAGCTTTTCAATTTAATTGTATGTAGCAATAATATTTATTTCTGTATTTTTAGGCTATTCTTGATTTAAGTAAATTACAACTCATTGTTTTCTAAACTTTTAGGTATAGTAAATAGTTATCCAAGCCAATAAAGTAATTTGTTCAACAAAATTAAAATAGGAGTACATACTAGTTTTATACAAAATGATCAATATTTAATGGGTTTTTAATATTTTCCGACACGAAATTAGCAAAGACAATATTTCGACGTACTAACATTAATATTTGTTTATTTTTGTTATGTAGGCGGACAAACGAAAAAAAAAGGAAAAGTGAAATTTGGCACTAAGTAATAGTTTTTGGACAGAATCCATTTGAAATTAGGCATCAGTTTATTAAATTATACAGAGAAAAGTTCAGTTTTTCCTCAAAAAAGTGTTTCTGTACATACACACATTTTTTCATAACAAAATTGTCTCTATCCAGTTATTTTTGAAAATTATTATAAAAAAATATAACGAAAACAGCTGCATTTATTATAATTTGTTATATTTCATAATATTTTTTTCTTATATACTTGACATGATTTTTTTATAATCAACATTCATCAAACTAAATATATATAAGAAAACTGACATTATTAAATAAACTTTCGGGCGGAAAAATTGGAATGGTTAGCCAAAAAATAAATGATTACTCATTTGTAATACGTAATATAATCATTAAAAATATATAATTTTTATTTGGAATGAAAGACGGCTATTATTTTAACAACATTAACTAAACACATTAAACATCAGTCAAACTTAACACTAAAAAATCCTTAAACAACTAAACGTACATATTAAAGCTTGAGCAAATCAAGGAAACAATCACAGAATATCACCACGGCCTCCACATATCGCTGGTTGTTTCCGTATCTTTCGAACTACCAGCTTGCGCCTCGAATGGTTTTCGTTCTTCTTCTTGTACTGGCCGACTGAACGCTGAAGATTCGGCTCGAACAAACCCATAATTACTTTCAACATCAACATGTGGCTTAAATAATTTCAGCGGTTGAAAAATTGGCGGTTCGTTGGTCACCACCGTTAACAACCCTTGCGGTTCAGTTGATGGTCTTTTAATACCACGTGGCACTAAATTCTCTTCAAAATTGGCGGAATCATCCCGCATTTGCGCTTGTTTATACCGTTCCGATTGATTTGTGATAATACATAATGGTTCCGCAATTTTTTTCGGACTGTCCATCCGTTTTGGATCTTTTTCTGGATATTTGTGTATTGGAAATTTCATATTTTTCACTTCGTTTTGCACCATAGAAGTGGAAGAAACCTGTGCAATTTGATGGTCATTTATTTGTGGACGTTTTGATGGCAGGACTGGTCGAAAACCGTGTGGTGATGGGTTTAATAACTCCCTTTCTGATGGACTCGCTGGCGGACTTAATGGTTTCGTATCTGGATTTGATGGAATGACAGCGGCGAAGGCACTAGTCCTTGGTTCGATATTGTTTTGTGTTGGAAAATATGGTAAATTATTTGAATTTGGCACTAATAAAGCCAATTCACCGCTAGGCAATCGGCTTGGTATTAATTGAATACCTTGCGGTATTTGAATTCGGGGATTATTATTTTGATCGCCCGCATTTGATCCAGTTTCAAGCAGTTTATTTTGCGTATTATTGAACACACCAGCACCAGATAGAAATGAAAGGTTACTAAAACCTGGGAAATTTAATTGTGCTAATTGTTCAATTCCATTTATACATTTTTGTAAATGTGACGAAATACGCTGTTTCATTCCATTATCGACACCATCAATTTTACTTATATATTGATCAATTTCCACTGCACATTCATTAAAGCCACTTTTAAATTTTCTTAATACTGATGGATCAGTTGCCATTGCCATTGCCAATTGTTGTCGTTGAACATTTTGTAAATGTTTTACGGCCATTTCCAATATGTCGGCTTTTTCCAATTTTGAATGACGGGCGGGCTAAAATAATCATAATTTAAATAAAATATAAAAATTTTATCCATTTGATCGTCTTACATCTTTATTCATGGCTTCAAGTATAAGATTTTTTATTTCATTTAAGCAGTGGTTTATTCTAGCCCTACGTCTTTTCTCCATAATGGGTTTATGAGTCTAATAATAAATAAATTAGCAAAAATATAACAAGTTTTTCAGCAAAAACTTACTTTTCTTAATTCAGCTTTCGACATTGTTGATTGCGGTTCTTGCATATTATTTTTAATTTCAAAGTCGTTATCACTAATAAGCATAATGGAATCCAACTAGATTAATTACTGTAAGCTTTAAAGCTCAATTCACATAAACAACACTTCACCTTCACACAATTCGCAACTGAAATAAAATGAAATTTTTTCGTCTCGTCAGTAGTGTTAATGTTGAGGTCATCAAGACCAATAAAAGAATGATTTGGTGTTTTGAAAAAGGCAGAGAAGAGAACACATTCCAATACATCGTGGGAATTTACACTTGAAATATGCCCCCACTCATGTACAAGTTTTAGTTGGGCGCCGCATGGTCATAATAAGGGTGTCCCTCTCGTTTGGCCATACAGTGGGGTGAACCGATGTGAAATAACTTCACAGGCAGCGCAAAGTTCCCACGACTATGCTGGAGGTGTACCATATACACACATACATATACATACACACTTCTTTGTTATGGGAAATAACTGTTAATATGCTCTTCAGCGGTCGTGTGGCCTTAGCGGATGTATTTGTTGTCTTTTACAACCTGTGGATCCTAGACGGGATGCGGTAGAGATGGAGGATGATGATGATGATGGGCACAAGTGGGTGGATGTTTGAACAGTGATTATGGTTAGATTGTTAACCAATTTCTTTTATGGGACATTTGTGATTTGTCAATAAATGTAGAAGTAGAAATATTAGTTTTTCTATAAAAAAGTGTATGTGAAGAAGAAATCTTAAACACAAATAAAAGCACACATTTAAATGATAAAAATTATCGTATAATAAGAATCGGTTAAATGTGTGTGAGGGCGTGGGAATTATGCTCAAAAGCATGACGTGTAGATATAAATAAAAGATAAAACGAATAAAGATATTATTATTAATAAAAACATTTCACAGTTTTCCCATTCAGTTTATTCTTTAAAAAGAAAGACCAGTTGAACTGGACTCAATAATTACACCGAAATTATTTCATTTTTTGACTTTCGCATCGAAATCCATCATTAATAAATTTGTTGGTCCAGAGAACAGAGAGGCACCGTGAAATATCAAATTCCGTCCACTTTGAAGGGGAGTAAGAGGTGATACTTCCTTTTGAGGGTAGCGTACCGTTACTGTTTTTAATAATATAAACCCTATAATATAATAACTTAAAAGACCTTGGATCGTATATGGTTCATTGAATCATTGAGTTGGTGATTAATTATAGTAACTCATAATTTTTCTTATTTGGTTGAATTAACAGGTGAAATCTGTCGTGGTCAAATCAAATTTTAACAATAGACTTAAAATATAATTATATAATTTATATAGAGTGGAAAAAATATAATAATATCGAATTTTAATTGCCTCCGGACTCTTCATGAACACTAAATTAACTTAATTGCTATATACCAGTATATGCTTTCAGTGTTTAAAAAAAAACAACACTATCTGATGGGAAAACGACAAATGTATAAAATTTTTCTGTATTATATTCTTTTACACACGAAGGTCGTGTGTACAAACAAATAAAGTATAGGTACAAAATAGAAAAAGAAAAAATATACTTGGAATAAGTTTTATATAAGGGTCTTTTCGATACACCTGTTAATATGGGCTGTGAAATTGTTTTCGATGAGAACTTCCGATCTATAATGTCACACGAATACACGCGTTCCTGTAGGAAAGGGGGACCTCTTTTTGTACCATTACATAATAAATAATTTCACATTGTAAAAGAACTGAATAGATATTTTGGATATGTAATAGTATTCAAGTTTTATTACTGATGCAACATTTTAGTGTGTTTATGTTAATTTATTTTATCGATTCCAATTCACTTGGCAATGCTAATTTATTAATTACTGCTTAACTTTCGTAAACTTTACGTAAACAAAACTGTTATTGAGTGTAATTTATAATACCTAAACGTGTACTTACTGTTTTGCCAAAATTATTAATTAAATATTTATTATTGATTTATTTTGTACAAAGTGTTTATGTATGTTCTGTGTCGATATACATAGGTAAAGTTAAATTACACATACGAAATTAATAAACTTGTGAATACTAACAAGTTTATATTTAATTAACAACCAATTTTACGTCGGCAAATAGGTATAATTTGAATTTACACAGATTTACACTTTATTACCAATAAAAATCGTTTGTATATGTATTAGATTCTTGTAAATTGTCAATTATCGAGCTTCCAGATTGTTTACATTGGAATTAAACCAAACGAAAATGATTGAAAAAATTGTACAATTCATTCTACGAATTTTATTTTTCGTTCCCAAACAAATAATATCCATTTGATTGATTTTTTTGTAATTTAGTAAAACCTCCCACAATAGTTAAAAAAAATTACACTTCTTTGAGAAAAAATACCATAAAAAACCATATAATAAGGAAAAGTCAAAGAAACGCCGCCCGACAATTATTAAAAGCTTTCTTCAGCCTTCATCCAATGTTTGTACCTCCGAAAGTTAACAGGTCAATGAAACCCTAATACTAATTGTGAAAAGGGAAAGGGCTCCACATCTAACTCTGTAGTTCCAAAAAAGAATATAAAATTTTCGGCATAGTTATTATAGATTCTTAGATTATATAAAAAAGGACCTTGGACCATAATCGAGTCCATTCATTTATAAATTTGGGGATTCAGGTATACAATAAAGCACCCCAGTTTATATAATGTAGGGTAAGTATAGTCAGACGAATGGCACACGACTATCATACTATATATACCTAATTTATTATCATCTTGGGACATTGTTGCACTTTATATTGTGTCATTAAACTGAATTGTTCAGTATTTACATGTAGAATACTAATAAGGACAATCATCATAAAATAAGTTTAAGATAAACTTGGAAACTTTATGACAAAATTGGCACTATAAAAGTGAAATTTGACCGTTTTTGTCAAGAACAGGTAAAGATTATTATTGCCAAAAAAAGAGCAACATACAAAAAAATTAAACCTTCTTATTGCTTCAATAAACATTTTTATTAACGCAAAAATTTACTGAAGCGGTAGAATAATTTTTGCGATGTCATAAAAATATTTGAAACATAAAAAAACGTATTTGTAAACAATAATTCAAAGCTGAACAAGCTACCATAATCACTTCCTTTGATAAAGTCCAGTTCCAGTTCCCCTTTTTACCTGCATTTCCACATCATACACCTATATGTGAAAGGGTCGAAATACCATGAGAATAAATAAATTGAAACTTTCTCACATACACCACTATCTAACCAATCAGATGTATTTTAGATATTAATATTAGAGACCATCCCCAGCCATATGTCACGTTCCACTTCCGTTCTATATTATACCACCACATTTGATGTAAAAAAATGCAATTTACATAAATGGGTAAAACATTTTACTTGAGATGCGGGTGATTCATTAGCGAAATTTCCAGCCCACAATAGTAATAAATTTTTCTATAAACTATTTTTATATTCTACATCCATAGATAACAGATTTTTTTGGAAAATTATGAGATGAAACAAGTTTCTGGCACTAGTTTTGGTGAATATAAATTTTTTGAAACGAATTTAAAGCATTTCAGTAAATTTGATGCAATCGTTTAAATATTTTCAAAATATTCCGCAATGAATTCTGAAATAAATTTCAATTTATCTTATAGTTAAAATTCCTGTTCGGACCTTCAAGTAACTGAAAGTTCGTTCAGAAGATGGCACAACGTGGAGAAGTTTTATAAAAATTTAAACACCTGTTGAAAATATAATGCGAATTTTATGGTATGACGATTATGTTCTATTTTTAGTACCGTTTATGACTAATCTATTACAAATTACTTGAAATGAACTGGCATTGTTAATTGTGCAATGGAACTATTTTTCAATTCCATTCAAAATGAACTTATTCCAAAAATAAATTTCATTGTTAAACTTAATTCAAAATTTATTTTGAACGATTACAAAGAAAATGTGAACACAAAGTATAATTTTTCCATTTCTGCATTCTGTATTTTCCAATTATGAACAATAATACATCTTTTTACTATAGAAACTTTGAATCTTTGACTATTATAGCAACAATAAGCCCGCATATACCATACTATGGCACAAAATTTCCGTAGGTAGTACTCATTCATCTTTTAACACAAATTACTTGCTTTTGTATTCGTATTCACTTTGATGTTTTAACAAGGAAAATGCATATAAGCAGCAAAATAGAAAAATATTATATTTAAAAAGCTGTAATTACTTAATTAATATTTTATATTAAGAGCGTAATTAGATGTTTGCATAAAGCAATTGTATAAAAAGGTAAAAAATTTATTATCTATTGGCATGTCAACCTAGAAAAATAATTTCGTTTGAAAATAACGTGACAAGAAACACAACGACCGTATTTTAATAATTGAAAATGTGAGCTCTTTGATTGTCCTGCATCTTGACAGCCACACAATCACATAAAAGAACTTTATTATACTTTTTTGCCCATCACCACTAGCTTTTACGAGCACATTTCCCGGGTTTTCAAGAAAATACTAAACTAGTGCACATATCATTAAAATATAAATAAACAAACACTTGGTATCAATAAGGTGGATTCCATTTCCACTGTTCAGATATTCATTTTTATGCAAGCACTCGAGGTAATGTCGAAAAGTGTATTTTCAGGAAAATAGCAGGTGTAATCGGATATACTCACCAGTATACTTCCTATTACAGCATATTCATTTGTAAATATGCTACTCAAGTCCCATATAGATATACACACATAAAATGTGTATTACGTCTATGTATTAGTTAGTAGAAATGTATGAGATGGATGTCATGTAAAATATTAACAAACTTTGCATCCAAACAATGTAGTAAATGTGATCCATGTAATATGAGCGAACCTGCTGAATTCGAATTACTTTTAAGCTGAACGAACAAAACACATCATGCAGTTTTTATTTTCGTATATTTGTTCAAAAACTAAAAAACCGACTGCTGCATATAATACACAGATGGTTATTTTTGTTCGTATAAATTTATATGAGTTTGTTTATCATTTTTGCAAAATTGAACCTTTTTCATTTATATTTACGATGAAAAAACAACAATTTACCTACATATAATTATTACAGCTAAAAATCTAGAATATTATAATATGTATATAGAGTGGAGTGAAATATATAGAAAAAAAGCTTGATGTAATATTTTCATATGATTAATAACCGAGCAGGGTCAGCCTAGAAGACACTTGCATATATCAACTTCTTGATAAATTAGATTTATATGCTCAACTTTGGTCCAAAATATAGTGTTAGTCGGGTGTTGTAAAGGACCTACATATTTTAGCCAACAAATTACGTTCTACGCTTCAGGACGCGTTTATTTGCATATAACAATCTATTTGATAGGAATGGATTTTTAATAAGGGGTTTATATGTTTATAATTAAATTTTCCTTTAAATCAATTCGAATCGAACCAACACATATAATCATATATAAACACAGATTTCCAGCAAATTTCTGCTTAATTACGAATACAATAATAATAATATCGTAATTGTCCAAAGAGGTAGAGAATTAGTTAGTGGAAACGTGACTACAAGTTTGACTTAACATTAAATTACTATACGATGAACGTAAATCGATGTGTGTGTGTAGTTTAGTTAGGTATAGTTATAATGTTTGTCAATGTGTATGCGGGTAAATTTGGAAATTCTATCTCTTCTTGCAGCCAACCAGAGCCTAAATGTACCTAGAGAGAGGCCACCTTTATATGAACATTCCCCCATCATATAACCGACATGGTGAACATGATTTAATTTCAAGTCGTATAATTACATTAGCTAATCCATGTATAATAAGCGACTGTATGTAGACAGGTAAGCACTGGGTTGGTTAGATATTCGAATTTAGTAGGTATGAATATCTCTTCGGGCTTTCACAATCACCTTTCCTTCACACACTACTTGCTAACTCCATAAAAAATGAGTTAAAAATTTTCTGTCAACGTAGACTTGGTTAAATCATGTCGTTTTATGGAAATGGGAATGAATCCTATGAATCTGTTTCCCATTTCCACAATTTGCAATAGTTTTTCAATTGTCAAAACCTTTTAACTAAATTTTTAAATCATTATAACATTTTTCTTTATCTGCCCTTGGATCAAGGGTTTTTTTGCTTTTTTTTTTTTGTTAAAATTGGACCCGCTGAACCCAAATCCGTTTACAGAATTCTTAAAATAAATGTTTATTTAAGATTTATATTCTAGTATAAATTTATAATAAATTTTAATACATATACGTATGTGTATAACTTTTACTTCGAGTAAAGCTTTTCCGAAACTCTGAAAATTAAAGCGCCACTCTCTGAACCGCTGGTTTGCTGGTGGCTACAGAAAACATGGCAGAAAGATAGACACAATAATGTTTATTTGAGAATCTGACGATACAGCAACATTTTCATCAAAGATGAAATTTAATGCAACAGTACGCACCAATCACAACATTTTCAACATTTAATAATGTATTTAGTTGGGAAACTCACTTGCAATCACTTTACACCGAGGGGTTAACCACTTGCAAAAATTGTGTACACTTAAATATATATTTACTAAATATTAATTATATTTACTACATTTTTAACATATTTACTACATTTACTGGACATTTACAGTTATTAAATTTAGTAAATATCTGTAAATATCTGCAAAATTTACTGAATATCTACCGCATTTACTATATTTACTATATTTACTGAATATTTTCCATATTTCCAAAATATTTATGCATTTACTAAATTAATGTTTTTTATATTAGAAAGAGAAAAAGATATAAAATTGTGGGTATTAGAGTGAAACGAGTGTAGTACACGTTTAGCTTCCCTGAAAAAAAATATGCTTTTTAGTTTATTCCTTAAAATTTTCGTACACTGTACATTTTAGTTTTTTTATCAATAATTAACAAAACCAGGCGACCGGGCGGGACCCACCGGCCACGACATATTTTTTTTTTTTTTGAAAACAAGTAGAACTTTGTCTATGTTGAAAGGTTTTTTTAACACTATATTGAAAATTTTAAACAATATTTTTTTTGAAAGTAATTAAAATAAAAGTTTTTTACTGTTCTTATAAGAAAAATTACTAAATATTTGTAATATTTTCTTAATATTTACAATATTTACTACATATTTATAAAATTTTCTTTATATTTACCTCGATATTTACAAAATTTACTGAATATTTATTCATTTGCTCGATATTTATCATATTTACCAAATAGTAAATATATTTACAAATTTATTACAAAATTTACTATATTTTCTTTTATAT
>SSSI01005371.1:0-27800 GCA_004796505.1 Oryzaephilus surinamensis
CACAGAAACGGAAAATATACTTGGTACTGCATTGCGTTTTAGTTTCCTGGTACCATCCACTCTTGTTTTCTCCCACATATCCGGAGGAAAATGATCCTAATACAACACAAATAATAAAATTAAAATAATATGTATAAATACAATTCATGTATCTTAATTACTTCACATAAAACAGAACAATTTGTTGGGGTCCAATTACTCCTTTTAACAGCTATTGCCCATTCCTTACGCCGTTTTGGATCTTTAGGAAAATATTTCATAATTTTTCCATGTTCACTTCTATTCGAACAGCCAAAGGCTGAACATCCAACCATTTTCAAGAATAAAGTTCTAAACACTCAACTTGCACTCAACAAACTTTCTACAAACTAACCTATAATAATCATACAAAAAAATCCTGTAACTTAGAAATTTATTAATAAATATACCTACCAATTATAAAATTAAGAAGTTTAGTACAAACTACAATAAAAAAAAACACATGAAAGTTAAAACACAACCGAAATATCTATTAAAATAGTCCAAAACACCTCAAAAAACGCACTTGTATCGTATATAAACACATATATAAACACAGTTTGTTTGGAATGTTAATGGCGGACGCAAGCGAATTTGACCCTTATAACACAGCGACATCTATCGCATATACGCAGATGTAGTCTGACAGATGTAATTAGTGAGGTTATAACTAAACAAATTTTTTTAAATATGTAATTTTTCCAATTTATTAGTTTTCCTACTAAGAAACTAAGATAAAGTAAAGGATAATGTTAAAAATTTCTTTAAAAAGTAAAGAAAATCGCAAAAATGCTCAGCATAAATAAATCATTTATATATGGCATATCAATAGCTTCAATTACATGGATAATATCCTTTTATTTGTATTTACAAATAAATTACTCTAATCATCAAAACAGTACAAAACTTCCTAAATTAAATGATATATATTTATACAAATCAACTAGTTCTTTAAGTTCTGAACAAACTTTAAACAAATTCAGTAAGATTTTGTATAAAATCTAATACTCGTAATAAATTTATAAAATTTTAGATATAGATGATTTGGGATTAGTAAAAACTAGTGATGATTTAAAAATCAAAGAAGAAGGATACAAAATACACGCTTACAATACATTAATTAGCAATAAATTGAGTCTAAATCGTACAATTCCAGATACTCGAAACGAATTGTAACACATTCTTTAATAATATATATTTTGTCAACATTTTATAAATTTTAGGTGTAAAAATATATCATATGAGCACGATTTACCACAAGCAAGCATAATTATATGCTTTTATAATGAACATTTCAATACTCTCTTACGAACAATTCATTCAGTAATTAATCGTACGCCAAAAAATCTCCTTAAAGAAATTATTCTCATTGACGACTTTAGTGATCTAGCAACATTAAATGACAAAATTTCGAAATATATAAATGAAAATCAACTGAATATCGTGAAACTGGTTAAGACTGAAAGAAGGGAAGGCTTAATACGGGCTCGATTATTTGGCGTAAGGCACGCCACTGGCGAAGTAAATAAATTTAATAAATACGTCGTAAAATTATTTATACAGTATTAATATCTTTGTTAGGTATTAGTATTTCTCGATAGCCATGTAGAAGTGAACATCGGCTGGCTTGAACCCTTACTAAGTCGCATAAAAACCGATTACAAAAACGTTGTAACACCAATTATTGATATTATTAATGCAGATACGTTCAGTTACTCATCTAGCCCATTAGTTAGAGGTGGTTTTAACTGGGGACTACATTTCAAGTGGGAAAATTTACCAAAAGGCACCATTTCATCTAAAGAAGATGTCATTAAACCAATTAAATCTCCAACGATGGCTGGCGGTTTATTCGCTATGAATCGAAAATATTTTATTGATTTAGGCGAATATGATGCCGGCATGAATATTTGGGGTGGTGAAAATTTGGAGATATCTTTTAGAGTATAATATTAAAAAATTTGGCAGACGTAAATTTGTCAGAAAGATTTTAATTTTAGATTTGGATGTGTGGTGGTAATTTGGAAATAATTCCTTGTAGTCGTGTTGGGCATATATTTCGCCATCGGAGACCATATGGCTCGCCAGACGGGCAGGATACAATGTTGTACAATTCTCTAAGAGTTGCACATGTCTGGTTGAACGACTATAAAGTAATTTGTCATCTTTTTATTAGAATTTTGAAACATGCTTAGGAAATGTTTTAGGAACACTTTTTAGCACAACGTAAAAATACGAAACATTACGATTTTGGAGACATTCAGTCACGTCTACAATTACGCAAAGAATTAAAATGCAAAGACTTTGATTGGTACATAAAAAATATTTATCCTGAATTGACACTACCAACCGACGATAAAGAACGTTTAAAAATGAAATGGGCAGCATTAGAACAAGACAAATTTCAACCATGGCATTCACGGAAACGTAATTACAAGAATCAGTTTCAAATTCGTTTAAGGAATAGCACATTATGTATTCAAAGTGAAAAAGATGTGAAAACTAAACGTGCCAATTTGGTGTTAAAACCTTGTATAAGAAATAAAATTCAACAGTGGTATGAAACTGATCGAAATGAGCTTGTATTGGCACAGTTATTGTGTTTGCAATCTGAGACACAGAAACCGATACTTTATAAATGTCACGAAATGGGTGATAATCAAGAATGGAAACATAAAAGTGAAAATAATACTCCAATTTATAATATTGCAGCTGGCACGTGTTTAGGTGTGAAAAGCAAGGCAGTTGATGAATTTATAGTCATGAAAATTTGTACAAATGATGAATTTACATCATGGGATTTGGTTAAAAATTAACTCTCTTTTTTTTATTATTTTGGTAAATAAACGTTAATTTTTATGGAAGTTTTATTAAATTTTTCCTTTTTTAAATATTTCCAAGAGAATGTAGTTGTTTAGTTAGATACCTGTTCAACTTTAGTCATTTAGTTTGGAGAAATTGTAATATGTGGCGCTAGCTCTTCTGTCAATCTAGATGTCAATTAAGTTATAACCTTACTTATCTTTTTATCCGGGCCCCTTTTGTAAATTGCAGTCCTATTTTCAAATTATGGAGTACTTATTTACGTGGCCCTTCACAGTTTTAGAGGTGCCTGTTATGAAAATAAAAAGGCCTTCATGGTTGCATCAGCCTTCGGCTATGATGATGTTTTCCATAGTTTTAGTATCTTATTTTCTCGTAACTGGAGGTAAAAAATTGATTAATAACATAATAATTTTTTATTTGAATATCTATTGTCTAAGGTATAATCTACGATGTTATTGTTGAGCCACCTAGTGTGGGATCTACCACAGATGAGCACGGCCATTCCAGGCCTGTAAGTTCAATTCTATCTTATTTCTACGAAGAAACTAAGTGTTGGTAAATTTTTTAGGTGGCTTTCATGCCATATCGGGTAAATGGCCAGTATATAATGGAGGGCTTAGCCTCAAGCTTTTTATTTTCCATGGGAGGGCTAGGATTCATAGTTTTAGATCAAATTCACACAACGACAACCCCAAAACTAAACAGATTGCTAATAACAGCCGTTGGATTCATTTGCGTATTAGTCTCCTTTTTCACTACGTGGATTTTCATGCGTATGAAGTTGCCTGGCTATCTTCAACCATAAATAAGTTATGAAATGTATTTTTTTTTGAAATTTTTTAATAAATAAATAAAAGTATAAAATTAAATGCGTTACAATAAATATAGGGTCATAGGTACATTATAGAGAGCTTATAAACGAATTCTGAACGCATTTAAAAAATCTGGGGATCTATCGACGACATGTTCAAATTCAGCAAAAGACAATGCACCATCGTCGTCTAGATCGGCCTCTTCGAAAATGTTTTCAATGAGTATTTTCATTTCTGAGTCTGTGAGTTTGTTGTCTCCAGTCAAACGTGTTATTACTTTAGTTAAATCGGAAACGCCGAGCATATCATCACCGTCGAAGTCTAAAAATTTTAATTGTAGACTTTTTGTATAAAAGTTACATTTATATACCTACCAAATATGCGGAAGGCGTGTTCCGCTTTAACGGACTTTGGTGACGCTTCACTCAACACTGACATCATATCGAGAAAATCCTCGAAAGTGCAGTCGCCATCCTGACTTGAACTGAACACTTTACAAATTCTGTCTCCAAATGGATTTACGCTTAATACTGGATATTGTAATAGTTTGTTCATTGGCAGTTTAGCATTTTTATTGTGCCCAACCTTTTCTGGGGCCAAGGCTTTAAATTTTTGATGAGCACTATGAAAACAATAGTGACCAAACAATTTTAATTGCTGAAAGAGAAAACTTACTATAACACTTCTTTTTTGGAAAAATAAGTCAGATCTTGATAGTCTTGCAGTTCTTCGTCCGTAAATTGGCTCTTTCCTTGGCCCATTTCGAAAATAATTCAGATCAATAGTCGATTTTAGCAAGAGAGCATTTTGAGCATGTTTTTAGGTTAATAAATAATCAAAAGGTTAACCTATCTTTTTTCAACTTGGTACAAAAAAATACCAAAACCAAATGTGTGAAATATGAGTTTATTACCAAAAACCCATTCTGAATTTACGCAAAAAGACTATTGGGACTCGTTTTTTCAAAAAAGAACTAAAGCTTTTGAATGGTATGTACATATAAAATTCGTAAAATCAACATTTTCAGTAATTTTTTTCTAGGTATGGCGAATATCCTGAACTTTCGGAACATCTTCACAAATATATTAAAAAACAAGATGATATACTTATACCAGGCTGTGGTAATTCAACATTAGGTAGAGACTTGTTCGACATAGGATATCAGTAAATTTCCCTGCCAATAGTTGTGTACACAAAAATTAACAATAATTTTCCAGAAATATTACAAATATCGATATATCGCAAGTTGTAATTCGACAAATGTTGCAAAACAATGAAAAAGAAAGGCCGAACCTGAAATATATTCAAATGGACGCTTTAAATACGTCTTTTGACAACAATCAATTTAATGTTGTGTTGGACAAAGGCACTTTAGATGCTATTTTATCTGATAATTCGCCAGAAATTATTGACAAAGCCAGAAAATATTTTGCAGAGATTCAAAGAATGCTGAAAGTCGGTGGACGTTATATTTGCGTTACATTATTACAAGAACACATTTTAAATGAACTTTTAAACTATTTTATTCATAATAATTTCATGTTTCGAGCTGTGCGTTGTTTTGAAGCGGAAAATTCAGACAATTCGTTACCAGTATTTATTGTCGTTTGTACAAAATTTCATTCTTTGCCAAGAATGATTCTTGAATTAAATTTAGACCGTTCGGATAAAATGGTACGCTATGAAAGTTTGGAACAGATTAAAGAACAAATTTCATCGACACAACAAGCCGCATTTATTTTCACAAGCTTGAAAAAGAGTTCTATCGTTGACGACAATGAAGTATCGATGGATTTATTCGAATCTGGTAACGAAAAGCCGAAATATACAATTTATATCGTGGATATTCCTCCAGAGAAGAATAATGAGCAATATGCAGCGTTTATTGTACCTCAAGGAAGAGAAGCTGAATGGCTTTTTTCAACCAAATCTGGTCGCAAACATCTCGTAAAAATGACTAAACACAATCGGTTAGTCATTGTAACTCTTCATCGTGGTTTCAAATATGATTCTTTAGAATTAGTACAAAACGAACTTGAAGAAACTGTTTGTAATTTGGCTCCATCGAATTTTTTGAAGAAAAAAATTAAATTTTTAAGCATCGGAGCTGATGTTGGTAAACGTGAAGTGAGATTCGAGGGAAAATCCGAGCTTTCCGGTGATTATGTGATAGAAGACACAGAAACAGACGATAAACAACGATATAGACGACTATTTTACTTAAATAATCAGCTAGTAATACAATCTGAAGCTAAATTGAAAACAATCAAGACAAGAAAAGGCGTTCAGAAGGAAATCGTTGACTTAAATCACTTAGTTTGTAAACATCACATTTATATGAGTATAGCAGCCAACGTGGCCAGCAAACAAAATACTAAAAACGCTTCTTTGGTGGTAATCGGGCTTGGTGGAGGCGGTTTATGTTCATTTCTTCATAAATTTTTGCCAAATATTAATATTCTTGGCATTGATAACGATGAAGATATGCTTAAAATCGCTACAAATTGGTTTTATTTTCAACAAAACGATAAATTGCAAGCTAAAATACAAGATGGACTCGATTTTTTGAAAGAAAGTACACCCGAATCGTTTTCAGCGGTTTTATTTGACGTAGATAGTAAAGATACACAAATTGGAATGAGTTGTCCGCCGAAACATTTTCTTGAACCGACAATTTTAGATAATATTCGTAAAGTTTTAACTAAAAATGGACTGTTTGTTTTGAATATAGTACTCAGAGATTCAAGTTTAAGACCAACAGTAATAAAAAACTTAAAAAACAAGTTTCAAACACTTGTTTGTTATAAACTTGAGGAAGATTTAAATGAAATTATAATTTGCAGCAACAGTTTAAATAAGGAACAGATTTTAGTATTGTTGAAAGAAGCTAGTTTGGATATTAATAGGTATTTTAAAAAAAATAACGTGAATACTATAGATTGTAATGAATTTTTACAGTCTTTAAACGTTTTATAAAAGTAAAATTTGTTAACAAAATAAAAATATGTATATTGAAATTAAAATAAATTTGTTAAGAGTAGTAGCGTTGTACTTCATTTAAAAGTTTTATAAAGTTGTTTTCATCCATCAAAACAAACTTCTTGGCGGCTCTACTAAAATAATAAATTTCTCCAGTGTAAATATCGAACCACAATGCATGTATATGCAGCTGGTGTTTTTCCAGTCGTTTCTTTAAGAAACCATAACTTGCGATATTCTGTAATTGTTGCAACGTGTTTATTTGTGAGAGTTTATCTTCAATATTAAACTGGTTTTCTGGATCTATATAAGCTACGAATTTTCTTAATGGCGTTTCCGCTTGAAATAATAACGGTTTGTCGAAATCAGTGATTTCCAATTGTTGAAATTTTTCCAAACTGCTTAAAGCATGTGTGCAGAGCCAAGCTCTTAGGGGTGATATTCGGCGATTGTCTTGTGATGCGTATTCGCTGTCCCTCAATTTGTATAATAAATTGATTGCTTTGCAATCGCTGTGCCCACAGACGATTATATGTCGTATATCATTAACAACACAGCCCAATTCAAGAGCAGCTGGTTCATTAGTGGTCAATTCATCCAAGAAATGTTGCGAATGCGGTATTATATTGCCAGCATTTCGTACTATAACAAATTTCAAATTTAGCGCCCGATTTTTCGAAAGTTTAATTAAAAAGTACCGATAAACATATCCCCCACATTCGTTTGCGTAAAACGTGATGGAATCATTCGACTGTCGATACATGTAAAAAATACAGCTTTTGGCTGTAAAACGTATTAAAAAAATTATTAAAAATTACAGATCTACTTACCATCGGATTGTTTTTGACTTGAGCAAACTGTTGTACCATTTGATCTTTAATTAATTCTCTATATTTCATAATACCTTTCATTAACTTGTCCATTTGTTGAATTTTTTACGTATTCAACAAGTGTGTTCGGACTATTTATTCCCCTTCCCAGAAGTCAAGGTTCAAGAAATAACTGAAATAAGTTTATTTATTTGAATGCACATCGTTAAACGATAAGAATCGATTTTTCATTCAATTTACGCACAAATACATTTTGTTTATGCACGTTTTGTACATCTTCTGAAACCCAATATAATTTATGCCAGAATTACATCATTGATAACATATCTTGTATAAATATATATTTAGACTTTTTTTTGTACAGATTAAAGAACAATAATAAATTTACAAATATATAAATAACGTAAATAATAGACAAATTTTGTTAAAGTACGTAAAAAAACATATATTTGTATTTAAAGCAAACAGAAAAATGAATAAAACTTAGTTTTGGCACTAACAGTGTTTATAAACAACGAAAGAAAAATTAACGTCCAACGGATGCTGAATTTGAAACACGCTCCAATTTCTCAAAATGCTTCCTAGCATTACGTATATTAATTAAAGTGACTTCAGATGGTATTTGTGGATCAGACATACACACCATAACGTATGTATTACTGGTAAACATATCTATGTAGGCTGCAAATACGGAATTTCGCACTTCCATGCTTTGGAATTGTGCTGCTAATTTTGAACAAGATAATTTAAATTGTTTTATTATGTTGGAGACTTTTTCAAATCGATGTACGTCTCGATGTTGTTTTCGCTGACAATGTGAGATCACTAGGAAGGTGGCTCGTTCAAACAAAAGCACTTCATCGGCATCAACAATATTCGCAAATTGCTGTAAACTGTTTTCTAATTCTTTTACATTCGGTATTAACATATAAACGATGTTCGACCAGGCTCTGTATAATGTTTCATCCCAAATTGACGTACGAAAGCATGTGCATTCTAGCGGCTTTGACAGAGGAATAAGATCTTCTTGACGTTCTTTGAAAATAATGTCGCGCTGATCTTCTGCGACCAAATCCATTTTATGAATAAGACAGAAAATTTTTGCTTCTGGAGAATTCTGTAGTATTGCTTCCAAACAAGATTGATAGTAGTGCATGTCTTTCTCTAATTCACGACTTTCCACATCGAACACATATATTAAAACTTCAACGTTACGGAATATGTTGTCGCGCTGTGATGCGAAGTAGTTTTCCATAAAAGCTTCCTGTCCACCACAGTCCCATAGATTTAGAACTAAATTACCAAGGAAACGAACGTGTGAATGCTCCACATCAACTGAAAATCGAAACTTTTATAACGACTTAAACGTTGTTTATTTGTTAATTAAATACTTGTAGCCCCTAATCTTCGAGTGTCTCTCGCGATGTAATTTGCAAATATGATTGATCTCATACTTGTCTTGCCTGAGCCACTTTTGCCCATTAAAAGTACCTAAAAAACATAAATTATAATATGTATTCATTATAACGATAAAATTTTACTTTTTTCTTCATTTTTGTTAATTTATTTGACAATTAAACATAACCTGAAAATGTCATTTAAATTCACGGGTTATTTACTTATACCGGTCGGTGTCGTATTTTTTCCATCACGACTTGAAATGACAATTTGTTATTGTGACTGTTGTGACGTATGACTTCAATTGTTTATGAAACAATTGAATTAATAAAATATTAATTTATTAAGCAATAAATATATTTTTTAAATACTTCGTCGATCGATCTTAATATGAATTAAATATTATATGGTCTTATATGCTCTTGTGATGTTAGGGGTGGGAACCGGGCGCACCGACCGAGTAACTAAATTAACGTTATTAAATTTGGTAAATAGAAAACTACCAACTATAGTGGTACCAATATTATAAAACCAACTATGAGAAATTCCTAAAGACTGGTAAATGATTCAATCACACACATACGTGACAGCAATTAGTAGTTCTTTTTAACGTACCTTAAAATGAAATGGTTAATAATGCGTAAGAGGAACATTAAATCATTTTTGGTTTGCTTAAAAATGGTGGAGTAAAAAGCTATAGGCAGTAAGGCAAATGATGGATTTTGTACATTATACAGTAACAATTGTATAATTTTAAGTGTTATTCTAATCCCCATACAATATTTTACAATATTTAGTGTGTTGTTTGCATTTAGTGCCTGTTACAATTACGGTAAGTACATATTAAGTAACCCTTCAGTAAATGGCCAAGTATAATGGCCTTTTTTTACTATATAAAGGGCTGACGCATACCGGCGCGCCCAAATAAAACGAAATTCCATAAATGGTCCAAACAGAATTACACGCTACCGTTTATAACTGTATTGTATATTTTTAGTTGTTGTGAAAAACTGTCTTGGAAGAACATCAATACCGCTAACAAGTAACAATGTCTTCAGATGAAGAGAAACCGCCAGCACCTCCGGTACGTCTAACGTCGACAAATCGCAGCACCGACATTGTCAACAGTACATTAGCGGTCGACCGGCCTCTGCCTAAAGAACCTGAAGATGCTGATCGGAAGAAGAAAATATTAAAATCAAAGAAACAGTACAAAACGTCTGTTATTAGTGAAAATAAACCTAACATTTCATATCCAACCAACTTTGAACACACTGTCCATGTTGGTTTCGATCCTGTATCCGGTGAATTTACGGTAAGTTGAACATTTCTAATTAAAATTAAGGAAAAATACACAAAAAAAGTCATTGAGATAGTGTTAGGAGCTTGTTTTTCTTTCTATTCTTCAGTTTTTCATATTAATTGTAAACAATTTTGTTACAAGCTGCCCTTAAAAGTAAGTAGGAGTAACATTTTTATTTAGTTGCATCTAGAATAGTCTTCAAATCTCTTTTGCATGTATTCATTCTTCCATTTTTCATCTTTAGAACAAAGCACATACTCTGTAGTTTTTCGTGTTCCTATTTTTTTTTCAAGTTTTTAGCCACATTTGGCATTGTGTGCATTTTTTATTGTAGGGAATGCCCGAGGCATGGTCCAGACTATTGATGCATTCAAATATCAGTAAACAAGAACAAAAAAATAATCCACAAGCAGTACTAGATGTATTAAATTGGTATGATAATTCGTCGAAAGAGACTCCAAATGCTAAATTTATGACTAAAGCCAACACCACCACCCATTCAGGTAGCGTAGATAGGAAGAAAATAGCGAATTTGTCGTTTTACCGTGCTTGTTTACAATTAGGTTCATCTTTGAGTCGAGTTTCCAGTTCGAGTCCGAGCAGCACGACACCAACAGATGTTGAGGGCGTCCAACAGTCGTACCATAGTCCCGCACATGCTGTTAGCTCCGAAATTGAGGACGAACCACCTCCGCCACCGATTGCCAACCGGCCAGAACGTACCAAAAGCATTGTAAGTGTCTAATTCGGCAAGTTTTCTTCATACAATTCATTCAAAAATTCCATTACAGTACACGAAACCTATCGAAGACCTGCCAACAGCAACCACAACACCACCACAAAGTCTTAGTCCATCACATACGCCTCCAACAATAAATGCCGCCAATTCAAATGCGAACAGTATACCAAATGCGCCGTTATTGGACCGTAATAAAAATCAAGCTGGGCCGGAAATGTCGAGAGCAGCATCGGAAAAACGTAAAAAGAAGATGAGCGACGAAGAGATATTGGAAAAGTTACGCAGTATTGTGTCCGTTGGTGATCCAACAAGAAAATATAATAAAATTGATAAAATTGGACAAGGTGCTTCTGGGACAGTTTATACAGCTGTTGAAACATCAACTGGCTTCGAAGTGGCAATAAAACAAATGAATTTATCGCAACAGCCTAAAAAAGAACTGATTATTAATGAAATTCTAGTCATGCGAGAGAACAAACATAGTAATGTCGTCAACTATTTGGATAGTTATTTAGTGAATGAAGTACGAAAAATCGATATATTTCCATTCAGGGTGGTTTTCTAACTGGTGTTTTTGTTGTAGGAACTTTGGGTGGTTATGGAATACCTACCAGGTGGTTCATTAACTGATGTAGTCACAGAAACTTGCATGGATGAGGGTCAAATAGCGGCTGTGTGTAGAGAAGTTCTACAAGCATTAGATTTCTTACATTCAAATCAAGTTATACACAGGGATATAAAATCTGACAATATTTTATTAGGACTCGACGGATCAGTGAAACTAAGTAAATCAAGTTAAACATACAAATTCACGATTAGTGTGATTTATATTTTATTTCTTGCAGCCGATTTTGGTTTTTGTGCTCAAATAAGCCCTGAACAATCAAAACGCACTACCATGGTGGGCACACCCTATTGGATGGCACCAGAAGTAGTCACCAGAAAGCATTACGGGCCTAAGGTACATATATAAAAAATATAACAAAATGGACAACACTATTATTTTAAACTCGTTTTTTTAGGTGGATGTTTGGTCATTAGGTATAATGGCAATAGAGATGATTGAAGGTGAACCACCGTATTTAAACGAGAATCCATTAAGAGCATTATATTTGATTGCAACAAATGGCAAACCAGATATTAAAGAAAAAGAAAAATTGTCCAATCACTTCCAAGACTTTTTAGATCAATGTTTAGCGGTCGAAGTGGAAAAAAGAGCATCTGCACGTGATCTACTCAAGGTACGTACACATTTATTTAATTTCTTACATTTGTACATATTTCTGTTTTTTTTTTGTAGCATCCATTCTTAAAATTGGCGCGACCATTGGCTAGTTTAACACCATTAATATTGGCTGCAAAAGAAGCGGCTAAACACTAGCGTTAATTTGTTTATATTTTTTTTTTAATAGCCAAACCAATTGTATTATAGAATATTTTTTTGAAAATATTCCCATGTTACTAGAAATGCATTGGAAAAATTTGTTTGTAATCGGATTATAATATGGATATAATCAGACTGTATATTAATATCAATATAGCCAATATTTTCGAAATAAATAATTAGTTATGTGGTTTGCAATTCTAGTTATATGGGTTATAGGGATGCTATTTCGAAGTCTAAACAAATACCTATATATGTATATGGAAGACGATAGGAGACTGTGCCTAATTTTCACAATAATACGCGCATTAATTATATAATATATTTATAAATAGGCATTTTATTTTGAATCGTTTTTTTCTTTTTGTCAGCAAAATGAATTGATGTGTATAAGTGGTGAGCTTATTAAGTTTTTCAATATTTTCGTTAAAATATTTGCATTATTTTTGTGTAAAGTAGGACCAGATTTATCTAGTAAGAAAAAAAATTATAATATAGAAAATTTATTTTGATAAAATGGTTGTCGTACCAGAAACATTAAATGAGAAAAAAAGAGCATAAGCCCATGCTGTGATTTAAAATTAGTAATAATTCTAGTAATTTTGTCGTTCTTTTCTTAGGATCACCACTATTTTTGCTATTGTTTTATATATAATTTATTGTACTATTGCTTTAATTACCAATTTTATGGAAGTGATTTGTTTGTATAAAAAAAAAATTAAATACGAAAAGAACAAGTACTGAAAGTTATTTATATTTATTTTAAGTTGTTTTTTATTAATTACTATAAATAAATTCGGTGGTATTGTAATTTAGTAAGTTATCGTAATAAACAAACGAAATTCTTGTGTCCATATTATATTGTATTCGTCGCCCAGTTCGGAAATAGAACATCCGGTGTGGGTGCGTCATTCCATCCTAGCATTTTTCAAAAAGAAAAAAACTAATAAAAAAACAGACATCGAATGTGCCATCTCCGAACTGGTTTCTTTAATTTTAAACCACTAACAAGTATTTTATATTTATTCCTCTTGCATTTTATTACCCACCCCCATTTTTTTTCTGTAGTTATCATGTGAATAAAAATTTATTATAAGTTGTATTATATTTGGATAATTTTTCATTTTCTTTTTTGTAATGAAAATTTTAGATGAGAAATAAATTTTAAAACAAAAAAAAACATACTCTGCATTGAAATTCAGTACAAGGTCGTAATTATAATACCTAATATGTAGAATGTGGGTTACTAGAATACAATTAAATTTGTCTGAATACCAATTTTATTATTGAACATTAAATACAATTGTTTACAAGCTAAAAGTTTTTAGTATAAAATCACGCTTTTGGTCATAAAATACAAGAAAATAATTGGTTAGCATTTTTTTGGCATATGTAATTAGGCACACAATATCTTAACGTTAATATCTTCAACTATCACTATCTTTCTTGTCCCTGGGTATGAAATTCATTGAGGCCGAGTTGATGCAGAAACGTTTCCTCGTCGGTGCGGGTCCATCGTCGAAGACATGGCCCAAATGGGCTCCGCATTGGGCACAAGTCACCTCGGTTCGTATTCGTCCTGGTTGGGATATCAGGAGTAAAAGGTTTGCTCCAACTAATTCGTTTCGTGGGATGGGTTTTGAGGAGTAGTTTAAGCGATTTAAAATAAAAATAAAAAAAAAAACAGAAACAGAAAGTCCATTTCGGGTACCCAGGGATTGGTAGGATTTTTTGGAAAAGAAAAACAAGTCACAATTAGCCCCAATTTAAAGGTTTAAAATACAACCAACAAACCAAAATACACGTAAATAGATTACAAGATTGTATGTGTGCTGATGTGTATGTAAAAAAGCTGTGTTTTTATCAAGTGTTAGAGGAAGTTTTGTTAGGAATAAACAGGAAAACTACTAGCTAATTAAGTTTGTTAAAAAAACTGCTTCAAGTTCGGTGTTTTTTTAGCAAACATTATCACTTCGTACATACCTCCGCTGGTGTCGAGAGATAATTTAACTTTTCCTTCGTCTAAAACGTCATTAAATGCAGGCCATCCACATCCACTGTCGTATTTCTGATCGGAACTAAACAGTGGTTGATTACAAACGACGCAAACATACGTTCCAGGCTCATAGAATTTGTTGTAACAACCTGAAAGCAAACAATTTTTTGTACATTTTCCGTATTGCAAAAGCAATTGCGTCTCTTACCACTAAAAGGCCGTTCCGTGCCTTTTTCCTGAGTTACTTGGTATTGAATTGGGGTGAGACGATTCTTTAAATCGCTCTTATCAACTTTATCGGCCATTCGTCGACTTTGTATGTTAAATACAGCAACACCTGCTACAATCAGAGAAAAAGTATGTAACAACCGTTGCAAGTTCGAATACAACGTAAAACTGTGTCAAGTATTTCCTAAATTAGAAGCTATAAAAACTATTGCATGTGTGATTCACTTACTTTTACTAGTCAATTGCTGACGAGCTGATACGCTACGTTGTCGAATTAATAATAGACGGTGTATGCTTTTATGCATTACACAATTTTTCACCAATACATTTTTATTATATTTAAATTTTTTTGACGATAACGTTATAATAAATAATTCAATTGAATTACGTAACAACCATAACCAAAAACTTTATGCATCAATAATTAGTAATGAACATGTATTGAAGATAAATTATTTGCAGTACTATTATTAAAATAAATTAACTCAGCAATTTGTGAAGTGACTGGAAAAAATTAAATAAATTTAATTGTTCTAATGAGTTGTTTTTATTTTTTACAATGTTTATTGAGTATTTTTTAAATACTTTGAAGTTAGCAAATAACAAATAATCAGTAATGTATAACTGGTTGTATAATTTTGCTCAAGTAATTTTAAAAATGTGACATAAATTCGAAAATGTCCAAATTCTTGTTTACAAATTATTATGATTTTAATAATCCATATGGGTATGAAATTATCACAGATCAATAATATATGTATTTATAAATGAGTCTCATAAAAGAGCAAACATATCAAAAAGTTGCAGTACCAACAGAAGTAAATAAATATCGTGAAAAAGGTTTTGTTTTCATTTTTCCACCAAGAAATACAACTACTGGGCATTATACTTACGTGTACAGAAAAGAATTAAAGCTATTTGCTTGGTTTTTAGCTCAATCATTGTATTATTTGCATTTATTAAACATTTTACCTAGTGGTGAAAGTACTTACGTTTCTTTAACTATTAATATAAACAAATTTATAAGAAAACTTATAGATAAATTGCTGTTGCTCAAACAACCACCATGGAATTTCCAATATTTTCATCGAATTCCACTTAAAAACGACTTTATCATCGAACCAGATTGGAATTCTGATCATATCCAATAATTTCGAATACAAATTGAGCGCCATTTAATAAATTGTATGTATAATGAAGTCGTTTGTATGAAAAATGTCCATTGAAAAAACCATCGTATTTGGGTATTAAATGGGTTGAACTGTCAATGGGTTTGTTATTTTTCTTTATAAATGGCGTAGAATGTGCAGAATATTATATTACATGTTTTATAATACAACAATTAAATTATAATAAATGTAAATTGAGCAATTATTAATGGATGAAATGTGTTTGTTTTAAATGGCTTAAATAATGAAGAATTTGAAGAGTGTATCAGTGCAAGTTATAGACAGTGATATAGCAGTACTGCTACCAAATGGTGTTTATGAAATTAAACAAATGGAGACGAAATCATCTAGATTAAAACAAATCTCGATCGTGTGTTTCGCATTGGCCGTATTCGGTATATTCGGCTTCGGTTACTTCTGTCCAGATAAAGTGTGTTTTTTTCAAAAAATTTATTCATTTCGGCTAAATTTGCGGCTAATTTTGCAGGTATGTGCCCTCAGCAGCGCCAAAGGGGTGGCCCAGTTGTACGACGATAATTTAGGAAAACCACTACAGATAACAAACACCAAAACTGGACTCAGTTATGATGATTTGCTCAACGATGATTTCGATTTTAACATGGATGGAAGAGATGTTATGGTTTTTCTTCATATGCAGAAAACTGGTAGGCTGTAGAACTTACATTTATGTACAATTTTCGTTACATTATATGGTAATTTATTCAGGTCACAATTTTCCATTTATATTTATAAGCGGCCATAATTCATTTACATACTTAAAAGGCGTATTTGTATTTTATAAATGTGTGTGTAGTTTTTTTTTATATTCAACAAATGTGTACAAGCATGTGATTATTTTTATTAACATTTCCGTGGTAATAAAACTTTAAACAAGGGAGAAATAAAACTGAAAAACGCTTTGGGTACGTTTAGAACGCGTTTTGTTTATTTTTACAACTACAAAGTTACATGTTTGTGTTGTATTCAATATTAATAAGACACTTATTAAATACGATTAATGGATGCGTTTTATTTTTAGTACATACAATAATACGGAAGCTGTATTTAGATATGATAAAAAGTTTCCCCTCTATTTTTAAATGCAATACAAGATTTTTACGAAGAAAATAGTTTTTTGTTTGCAATAATTTTTTTATATCTTATAAAATGTTTGTACATGCAATGTAAATAGAACAAATTTAATGATAATAACAAGCAAGCATAAATTCTCAACGAAATTCTACACATTTTATACAATTCCAAGAAAATCATCATAAAGAAACGAGATTATTACAGTAATTCATCAATATACAGTGCGGTTTAAAAAATATTTGTATACTAATTAATATACTGCGTTAATAAAGATACATAAATTGTTTTGTAAAATGCAATGATAATATGAAATTATAATTTATGGCAAAGGTTATCATTACGCGACCCATACAAATTATAAACCGACTAATTTTAGCTCATAATAACGAACTGCTCATATCAATGATAAAGTAATTGTTTACTATAGGTGGTACATCGTTTGGTAAACACCTTGTACACGATTTAGACTTGAAAAGGCCCTGCAGGTGTCCAGTTTCACGTAAACGTTGTTCCTGTTTCCGGCCTCATTCGAATCAAAGTTGGTTATTTAGTCGTTACACAACTGGTTGGAAATGTGGTTTGCATGCCGATTGGACCGAATTAACAGGATGTGTCGATAAAAAATTGGATGAAATTGAAGGAGTTGTAAAACGTCGTTACTTCTATATAACATTGTTAAGGGAGCCAGTGGCTCGTTATTTATCCGAATTTCGTCACGTACAACGTGGAGCAACTTGGAAAGGTGCCAGACATTTTTGTAATGGTCGTCCAGCATCAGAAGATGAAATTCCAGCATGTTACAATGGCGAAAATTGGGAAGGAGTGGAATTGGATGATTTTATCGACTGTGAAAGTAATTTAGCTGTAAATCGACAAACTAGAATGTTGGCCGATCTTGAACTTGTTGGTATGTTGAATGACAATTTTCCAAGTTGAATAATTCCATTTGTTTCTAAATCAATTTTCAGGTTGTTATGATAAGAATTATATGGCGAAAGGCGATCGAGATCGTATAATGTTGGCTAGTGCGAAAAAAAATTTACAATCTATGGCATTTTTTGGTTTAACTGAATATCAAAAAGTGTCGCAATATATTTTCGAAGCGACATTTAATTTGAAATTTGCCATACCATTTGAACAGAATAATGCAACTGTATCGAGTTCAACGATGCCAACTTTAACACCAACACAAGCAGCAAAAATTGCCGCATTGAATAATTTAGATATAGAATTGTATAATTTTGCGAAACAATTGTTGTTGGAACGTTTTGAAAAATTAAAAACACGCGACACGGATTTTGAGGAGCATTTTAAACATTTAGGCGAATTGACTGTAAAGAATGGTGTCACGCAATTCGATTGGGACAATTTAGATGATCCGACACAGTCGTCAGAGTGATAATAAAGTGGTTTAACTTAATTTTGGGGGTGGGATAGAAAGTGCCATAGTTGTTTAATTTTGTCATTTTGTTAGCTAGTTTAATTCACAAATATTTGTTAGGGCCTACTCGTATAATAGTTATATTTTGCCTAAAAAAAACTATAATGCATTTATTATAATGGGTCCAAATGACCGATTTTAACATTGTTTTACACGATCTCATTAACATTTTTCATTTAAAAATAGAATCATTTGCACAATTTTATTCTTTCCGTCGTGAACAAAGGTAGAAAGTGCCATTTTCTGCATTAGTCATGTACGAAAGGAATAAATTCGAATATATCATCACTGCCTTTTTTTATTTCACATATCAAAATAATTAGTAATTTTTTTGAAATTTGTACATAAAGTTTGTGTAGTTAAATGTTTTTTCGGCTTTCGGAAAAATTTTTTGAGTGTGAAAGACGTTGTATTTAGTAATATTTGGAATACCTAAATGTTTTCTTAATTTGATATAAAATACCAAAGATTTACGTGCAGCTAATTTAGTTTTATCTTTTTTTATAACTTTTTCGTGCAATTAATAAACAGGGTTTTAAGGACGAACAAATAATGGTCACTGAATAATGCAGTGATATGTTTTATGTTTGAAAGACAATCTATAAATAAATATAAAATTTCCTGTTTTTAGAATGAAATTTTATTGTGGACTGATTTTTTCATATAATTTATAGTACTTATTTAGAATGTTACAATTTTAACTAAGTTGAACATAATAAAATAGTTGTTTAGTTTATACATCGATTATTAATGTAAAATAAATAGATGTAAGAAATTATAATAAAAGAATATATACTTTGTAAAAATTTGTTTATCATTTTATCACATTGAAGAAATAAATGCATTGGATGGATTATTTACACTTTTTTTATACATTTATACACAGATAAGTAGATTTGTTCGCTTAAAACGAGATCCAAAGTTATATAAATAAATTAATATTAAAGCAGTGATTGTTCAAGCATGATTTTATCAAAACCTGCTGGGGGAGTGTAGTTAAAATTGTCCAAAATTATATCCATAATAGCACCATCATCAACTAAAAATACAATGAAATGGAATTTTTATCGATTATTTTATAATTTATTTTACCATATAGTGCTGGATATACAGTTCCTTTAATATTCATCACAGAGTGGTCAATTTCAGTCCCATTCACGTAAAATTTAAGCTGAATATGATCGAATGATACACCAATAATGTCACCTTCTTGAATACTTTGTAATTCACCGTTGGAAATATTTATTTTGTACAGTTCTTGCTTATTATGCCGAATTATGTGATCGTGACCTAATGTCCATGAAAATTCATCCATCCCACCTACAAAGCAAATGTTATTCTAATTCGCTAAAATTACATATTTCCAAATTTTGCCTTGAGTTAAACTAAGATCAGTTTGTCGTGTTGCTAATCCTACCGACCAAGTTCCACTTTGTTGCACTTTAACTTCAAAGTATGACTTTGATTGTACTAGAGGAGCATTGCCTAAAGCAGCACCAGCCCCACATACACGTTGGCCCCCTTTAACTATAACTACTTCGTAGCCTAAACCCAAATAATTACAAACTAACATCAATTTTTTAATAAAACACAATTTACCCATAAATGCGGTATCTAATTGGATCGGATTTTCCTTAGGAATGTGTTGAACGTTTGAATGTAACTTAAATCCATCTAAACAGCCTCTTAGACAACAAAATACAGAAACAGATGACATTTTTTTGGAACTGGGAATGAAAACATAACCTAAGAAAACAATGGACGAAATCCATACACGAATGGGTGAAATTCATAATTCGATCAACTCAGTGATTTTAACGAGCAAGCAGAAGACCAACTTTTGTAGTTAACGCGTTATAAAATTAAAAACTCATAATACAAAACACATTTTTACTCATAATAAACTAACATAATGGGAAAAGTTTTTATTATACATTATTTTTTGCATTAATACTTAAACGAGAGAGAAAAAATACAATTATTAACATCTCAGTCATTACGAAATTTTACTGTTAGTATAAATATTTACAATGTAACTTAAAAAAATTGTAACAGATCAATGAAGCCTTATTTAAAAACGTGAATGTTTTACACAAAAATTACTACGATTCACACTCAGTTTCTTTAACTTTTTGAGATTTATCAAGTTTACTTGTATTCGCCGGCGATTTATTATTATTATTTGCTGATTTCGTTTTGGATGCTGTCGGTACTGCATCATTTTGTTTAGGTGAAACAACTTTATGCGTTACAATTGGACCATTTGTAAGCAATTCAAAATTACCTGGTGTCGATTCAACTAATGTAATATGATTGTTTGTTGATGTCTATTTAAAAAGCATTTAATTATTTCATAAAAACATCAATTAATCGATTTAATTCACCTTAAAAGCAGTTAATGTCTTTGGTGCACCACTACCACTACCACCTCCTGAACGATTCATATACACTTTAGTCGGTTTCGAAAACACCCTCTATAAAAATATTGTATAAAAAGCATAAACAAAACGAAAAAGAAAACCATTAATTATTTACATTAAATCCGCCTTTTGGTGGATTCGTTGGTCTTAAAACGAGTTGTTGTCCAGTTTGCGATCTAATTGTAGTTGGTGAAGCAGAACTTGTACTTTGATTTTGAGATTGAGTGCATTTACTCATGTGTTTAGGCCAATGTTTTTGCTGACAAGGATAATCGCAATAACTCGTATTCCAACAACAGTAAAATTGAGCTTCTTTTGAACAATTCGCACACCTTCAATTCACAAGAAAATTAAAAAAAAAATCAACATTAATTTTAACAGAATATAACTAATACCATTGTTTGGATTTGGCTTCTTCCACACGACGTTGCGCTTCTGCCTCACTAGCAGCACGAACTTGTTCAATCACACGATTTCTCTCCTCCACAATACTAGTTTGAATATCTTTCAAAATCGTACTAATATTGCGTTGCATTTCAGCCATTTCTACTTCATGTTTATGCTTCAATGTTTCTATTTCAAGTTTTAATTTTAAAATTGTTGCTTCTGCATCATCTGTTTTACTTAAATCTTCTATAGTTTCAATTAGCATGCCGCGAAAATAGTCGCCAAGCTAAAAAAAAGAAAAACGTACGAAAATCTGAATAAAGTAGGTTTTTATAAGATCAAAAAACACTCACTCTGTGCGCCACAGAGTTAATTTTGGCGGCAACCGGTCCAGCACTGCTTGGCACTCCAGTATCGAACGTACTACTTAATATACCAGGCGGTCGTGGTTTCAATTTCGGCATTGAACGACACAATAAATCACTAACAGCTCTACTAAGTGTCCTTGGCACTGTTGTATGCAAAATACTTAATTCGTCTTGCGTTTCTTGTTGATTTGCCGTTGATAATGATGATGTTGCTGTCGTTGTTGTGGTTGTTGTTGTAATTGTGGCGGTCGACGTTGAATTAGTTGCAGACAAAATTGGTATAATTGAAGTTGTCGGAACTAATGGATGATTTGTAACATCTGGTATAGTTTTCGCTGAAGCTGGTTTATTTAAAATCGTATCCAATAATGTTGCAGATGATTCTGAATCACTTTCATTTTGCGGTATATAATTCTGTGATTGTTTCGTATTGGGTATAATTTGTTTAACATTTTTACTTGCAATTAATGGCGGCATCATACTATAATTTCCACTTTGATTTGTTGGTATTAAAACAACTTCTGGATTTTGTGATTGTGTTAGAATCGTTATTGGATCAACTGCACTTGAAGTTACAATCACTTTTGCTACAGTCACACTGTTAGTCGTTGTCGGTTTTGGTAAAATGTCTTTCAATTGTACACCATTCGCTTGTTTATCATATTTGGGTGTTGGGAACGTTTTTCTGGCACGTTGTTTTGGTGATTGCATTTTCGACAATGATTTAACAAATATTTCTCCACTGGCATTTTTGCTTAATGGCGTTGATGACGATAAAACAGTTGCAACTAATTTCTTTTTCTCCATTTTACGATTATCTAATATACCAGATGTATTTAAAGCTACTTCGTCAATAATTCTAGTCAAATTATCAATTTTTGATCGTTCTTTCTTTTCTTCAGTTTTTGATCTTGTACGTATTTCATTTAATTTTTCTTTAGTGGTCTCTTTTTGTTTTTCCGATATATTTAATGCGGATAAATATTTTCTTTTTGCTTCCATATAATCAATATCACTGCATTCACCTTCACTTTCTTGTTCGCTTTTTATTTCAATGGCAAGTAAATCTTGTGGTATTGTTTGATCATCCTGGTCTAATGATTGCATACTACTTACCGATTTTCGACGAATTTTTCGTCTTTTCTCATTCGAATCACTCGAATCAGTTTCAGTCGATTGTCTTTCTTTCTTTTTCAAATTGGAACGTTCTTTTTTTGTTGATTCAATTGTTTCTCTCAACAAATTTTTATCAATTACTTTATTTATATTAATTATTTTAATACTTTTCGGTTTTGGTTGGCTTTCTGGTTCTTCGTTACTCAATTTACGTTTTTTATTTTCAGTTGTTGTTGATGTCACATCAGTTTTTGCTGTATTTTCTTGTATTTTGCTTTTCTCTTTCGGCATAATCGTTATATTACATTCATTTAATGATGAATGTATAATATTTCTTATATCAGCTTCATTTATTTGCGAACTATCAATTGGATCTGCACCCTCACTATCGTCAACATCTTCAATTATATCGGATTTATTGCTTTCTTTCTCTTTTACTTTCTCTTCTGTATTTTCTTCTTCTTTATTTTGTTCATTGTTTACCGGTTCCGGTGGTTCTTTTTCCGTTTTTTCGTCATCAACAGTGGAATTCACTGATTCAACTTGATTCATATTTTGTGTCGCGATTTCTTTTGTCGTTGATGAACAACTTTGATCTTCATTTGTATGATTTTCGTCATTTTTCGTTGCATTTTCATCACCATCTGATAAACGTTTAATCAATTTATCAGTCATTTTTAATTTACTCTGTGGTGATAAACTTAATTCTGTATTTTCTATATTTACTTGCACCGGTTTACGTTTCTGTTCAGAATTATCGGATAAATCACTAACACTAGACGATATTGAAACATTTACAGACTGTTCCATTACCTCATCACGAGAATTTTTATCAGAATCCTCACTTTGAATGCTATTTCTACGTGATTTATCTGATTCAATCGATTTATCTGTTGAATTACGTTTTAATGTATGTAATTTCTGTGAAAAACTACCTTTACTCTTTACATTAGCTTTGATTAATTTATTTGCAATGCGTATTTTCAATTGTGTATCTTCTTCGTCATCTTTATTGCTTGTCAAATCATTATTCAATTGTAAAAGTTTCCTTTTTTCTGAATCAATATTGCATTTATTATCCTCATCTGTACCGTATCCTTCAATTGTATTATTTAAATTATCAGATTTACTTAAATTCAGTTCATTATTCTCTTCCGGTTCAGTTTTAACTTCAACTTCACTATTTTTTTCTTGTTCATCGTCTTTTTTCATACCATCATTATTTCCTGTTTTCTCGTAAACTCTTAAAACTTTAACTTTTGTATCTTTGTACGTTGGCAATAACATTTTCAACATTTTTGTTTCATTATCTGGCTCATACAATGTTTTAAATGGTGCTAAATGCACTTCACCATAAATTTTCTTCAAATTATTCACATATAATTGTAATTCTTTAACGCAATTCTCTATATCGTAACGGCGTTGTTTGTATGAATTCGGATCACGATCCGAATATAAATAACAGTCACGATAATGCACCCAAGCACGATCATGTGCCCCAAAAAAGCGAACATCCACCATACCAGCTGAATTTGTACACATCGCCTTCGCTGGCCAATAGGGAAAACCCTTTAATTTGGCCCAAACGAGTAAATGTGGCCTAGGACACACCTCCACAAACCATGTATTCTTTTTTGTGTTCGCATTTAGATAGCAGGATGGACAATTTTCAATTTCAGCCATTTCTTGTTTACATATCTTCACAATACCACGTGCAGCAGTAGTTATTTTCGATTGATCTAAATCAAATCGTAATTAAAAAAATAAAATTTGGGCAATTACCGTTAATATTACATGAATTAAATATAATACTATTGTGTAATATCCATTTAGCATCAGCTTCAAATGCCTGTGTACTGCCATACACATTATCTTTAATATTTTTTTCCAATAGAGTTAAATTCATTGGCTGTATTATATATTTCTTGTAGACTGGGAATTCTTTTTCATTTACAGGATGAATGAAAGGTTCCGACTGCCAATAAAACAATCCACATTAAAACTAAATCTAATACATATTTAATTTCCAAATTTCTCACCCCAGTACATTGAACCATCCGACTTACAGCAAATTTCAATAAACTGCATAAATGCTCCAATGTCATACCTTTCATGGCCTCTGAACTGTAACGAAATTCAATTAAATGGATGGATTTTGATGGTAAATCGCGTCCTTTACCGTGTAGAAGTGCTTTCAGCTTTTAAAATCGCAACACACTCCGGACAGGGCCAATGATCGACATCGACAATAACTTGTTTTAAACATTTCTGATGAAATGACCTTGGACATGTTTCACATGCAATATTTACACCATCACGGTGACATCGCCAGCAAAATAGATCTTTTCCCTCCTGGAACAGTGGCACGGGATTCTGAATAAAGATAATCAAGGACAGAAACTAGCAAATTAGTAATCGAAATTGGAAAAATCTTGAAGAGTTTGAGATTCAATCGAGCGAACACAGTTAATTATTTACTAAATTACTATTTACGTCCACATCCATACTTTTGTCCACTTTTTCAATGAAAACATTCACAATGGCAGTATGTACGTGAATATTAAACAAAATTTAATTACCTTAAACATAACAATATCCTGTGTGAATGATTTTTTTGCTTTTCTACCAATATCATCAGTGCCTCCACCTGGCGACAACTCCGTCAAGCTGTCCCGTTTTCTTTTGACTTTATTCGGAATTTTCTCGTCATCTGATTGTGCTTCTATTTCGCTTTCAGCCGTAACCGGATATTTAGCCATTTTTGTATTACCACCATCCGCCGACACAATCCTAATGATCTTTTTAACAGTTTCCTGATGTTCTTCCTTAGTTATTTTTGGCGAATTTTCTCGACTTTTATTAACACTGTCCAATGTTTTACGTTTATGCGATATATTCGTGTCCAATTTAGCTTCTTTCGACAATGCTAGTATCGATTTGAGTTCACGATTTGGTTTAACACTTGAATGATCACTGTTTGTTGTCGTTATGCTGTCCGTGTCGTCCCGATCCTCTTCTTCTGCTGGCGTTTGTTCTTCAAATGGGGCCTGTATGGGGGGCGGCGGCGTTGTGGCCGGCGATGCGGACGTCGAAACGGCTATCTCTACACCGATAATGTCGTGTATAACGTCCGGATCGATCACGCCCGATTCAGTCAATGTTGAAAACACCTCAGATGCATCCAAATCGGCCGGACTATGGTCCTCCATGTCTGACATGATGGCTTTCTAAAGTACACCAATCTGGTTAAATACTAACATGTGCTAATTAATTATAATAAACTCACATAGTATTCAATATTCTGGTTTATTGTGTACGGTAATTGGTTGATGTTTGGCAAAACAGGATTCCATTTGTTCGTCTGTGTGTAAGTGGTTGTGGTAGCGAATAATAATAAAAAAGCAAGCACAATAATAGCGCTGATGTAGGGTTATCGACTCTAGCGGCAATTTTACGTAGTATATGAACGGACAAAACAACACCAGCCTCAAACCATAAACGAAAATAGCGACAACTGTTTTTGCTACTCCAACCTATAAATCAATTATTTTCTTTAAATATGCACTATTTTATTGAATTTTCTTCACTTTATGTTATCTTTTTATATATTTTTAACTATAATTATTTATATTTACTGTTAATTTCTATTTGTATCTGGACTGGATGTAAACTGTTGATGGAGAATGAAATCAGCGACATCTCTTTGTTTCTTTGACGAAAAGTCAGCAGGGTACAAGCAAGAGACCTAGTCAATAGCTTTGCAAGATCATTTCTAGATGTCACGTTATACAAAAGTATCAATTTTTTTAAATTCAACAAAAAATCAATGAACCTACAGTGGATTCAGATAGGGAAGAAAAAACGGCCATTTTGAATGAAGTCTTTTTTACCCAACTAAATAATCTAGTAATTGCATACATTTGCCACAATGCTTCCCAGAATTGTGAATTGCATAATTTTTTTAAATTTTAAAACAAAAATATTGAACATTCGGAAATTATATTAAAATATATTTAAAACACATTATTAAAAATACTATTAATTGTATATATTTTTATTATTAATAGATAAAATTAATCAAATAACATAATATAAGGTCCTATATCTTGTTACAGTAATAAATGTGGACATCAACAGATAAAATGAACGTAAATTATTTTGTTCATCGTTAAATTACTTGTTCTTGCAAAAAAAAGGCATTGCTCTTATTTCTATTACTTTCAGTATGCAAAAATCTGTTTAAAAATTGTTAAAACCTTAAACAAACATGTTTTCCTTTTGAAAGCGCTTCAGATTACTTATGTATATGTGTATTATTTGACTGTTTTTCTGAAAAAATTAGTATTTAATATATTTAAAACACATTAATTTGTTTAGTTAATTCATCTTGTCGGGTTTTTGCTAAATATCATTTTTATTTGTAAATTTAACTTTATTTGGCGACTTGGACTCTGCACGGCTCTGGCGTTTTTTTTTTTGAGGTTATAAAAGAAATTGCAATCCGATTTTGGTTTTTTCTTAATTAAATTTTAGTTTAAAACCAAATTATTGACTGTAAATGTTAATGTAAAATTAGTATATACCTAAAACACAAATGTTAAAAATCTTATTACATTTAGTCGTTTTGTGGTCTAATGAATTTATGAATCAGAAAATACTTCTGCTTTAAGAAATTTGAGTTTCTTCATGGTTATTAGGTATATCGCCAATAAATATAAATATCCGCGTATAAATATCCTAAAAATATGAATGTTTTTTAATGTTCTATTACATATACATTTATGTCTCTGAATGTTGCGGTTCCTTTAATACGAAGTTTTCATTGCAATTGCATTGCATCTCTTCAAAGTGTCGTAGGTATATATTCAAAAAACTGTTTTCTTGCCAATACCTATAACACATGAATTTTTTCACAAAATATATTTTATACAAAATAAAACAATATTATATTTTTACTTACGTCTTGAAGCATTTAATTTATGATTATGTATATGAACCTTTTGCAATTAAAACACTCATTTTATGAATAAGTTAAGAAATAAAAGTTCTGCAAACCAAATAATTCGAATTAAATTGACAATTTGACAATTTAAATGACAGTTGTCGTGGTTTGTTGGTTGCAACATCAATTACTAATACATTTTGGCACTGTAAACTGGAGTTATTAGCTCCACCTTATTACCGTGCTTTCGACAAATAAAATTTAAAAAAATTAAATCACGTGGAAGCTGGCCAATGAAGTTCAAGAATCACTTTTTTCTTCCCTAAATGAATGGACCTTAGTACGAATTATC
>SSSI01005384.1:0-21902 GCA_004796505.1 Oryzaephilus surinamensis
TAATGGCAGCATGACTAATACAAACAGTATTAGTGGCTGTAATGTTGTGGGTGTGAAAAATGGTGTAAATGATGGTAGTGGATGTATTGGTGGTAGTAATGGTAGTGCATCTGATAGTGGTGATCAAATGGATGCTGATGCACGTGCCAAAGAATTAGCAAGACGCAAAGAGGAAGCCAAGAAGAAAAGACGCAAAAAGAAACGTACCGGCTCATCGTTAGTGTCATCATGCTTTCAAGGTGATTATTATTATTTAAAAAAAAATTTCCATATATCAAAATATTTTGTTAGTATCGAAGAGAAAAAAATTAATGCATTTATAATGTAGTTATCCGTCAGTGTTTACGGACATAAACAATAGAGGGCGACCCTAGTATTTGTTTACAAAATATTTAAAAATAGCCTGATAACACTTGTGTTTGGAAAATTATTAAAATTTGCATAGTATGCAAAAAAACCTTTTTACAATAATAAAAATATTTACTTGCAAAATTCGTTATCAATTATTGTATGTGTTTTTTTTTTTTGTTGTTTACGTAGATTTGTATAAATTAACTGGCGAAATATTGGGTGAAGGCGCCTATGCAAGCGTACAAACATGCGTTAATATGTACACAGATCAAGAATATGCTGTAAAAATAATAGATAAAGTGCCAGGACATGCAAGGGCTCGTGTATTTCGTGAAGTTGAAACTTTCCATCATTGTCAAGGACATCCAAACATAATACAATTGACTGAATTTTTTGAAGATGAGGAAAAGTTTTATTTGGTTTTTGAAAAAGTAATTAGAAAACATATGAAATGATTGTATTCGTTATTAATTTTAATAATGTTTAGATAAATGGTGGTCAATTGTTGAAACGCATCCAACAATATAAGTATTTTAGTGAAGCAGCAGCAGCAGAAATAATACGAGAAGTTGCATCAGCATTAGAATTTATGCATGGTAAAGGTATTGCACACCGTGATCTCAAACCTGAAAATATATTATGCGTTAATAATGATAGTTTATGTCCGATAAAAATATGCGATTTTGATTTGGGCAGTGGTATACGTTTTCAATCAAGTGTATCCAGTCCATTAGCCACTCCACAACTACTGACACCGGTAAGTTTTGTTGAAAATTGTTCCAATTACAACAAATTAACTTTATCAATTTGATTGTTTAGGTGGGCAGTGCTGAATTTATGGCACCAGAAGTGGTGGAAGCTTTTATCGGTGAATCAGAAACAACAACATACGATAAAAGATGCGATTTATGGTCATTAGGTGTTATAATGTATATATTATTGAGCGGTTATCCACCATTTACTGGTAAATGTGGCCGTGATTGTGGTTGGGAACGTGGTGACAGTTGTAATGCCTGTCAAGAATTATTATTTCAAAATATTCAAGAAGGCGATTACGATTTTCCCGATTCAGAATGGTACAATATATCGGTAGAAGCAAAAGATTTAATATCATCATTGTTAGTGAAAAGGGCTAGTGAACGTTTAAGTGCTGAAAAAGTATTAAAACATCCATGGTTGAAATTGGCATCAGATACAAAACAATTAATAACACCGAATATAATACGTAAAAATAATTCAGCACGTGAATTATCAACATTTGCAGAAAGTGCAATGGCTGTGAATCGTGTGGTACAGCAACACTTTAGTATGAAATTAGATTATTTAGAGCGGCCAAATATTTATAAAATGAATAACAATAATTTGAAGATTAATAATGGAGAACAACAACAACAACAACATAATAATGATGAGAATAATAAATGTGTATTTGGTCTAAGTCCACCAAGTGAAAGTAATTTAATGCAAAGACGCATTAAAGGAAGATCATTGCAATTTTTATTACCAAATACAGCACCGGCCATACCAAGTCCAAGTGGTTAAAAAAAAAATAAGACAAAAGAATCATTTTTTTTTTGTTAGTGTTGCGTCCATACGCAAATCTCTTCTTCTCTGTTTTTTATTTTTCATTTCTTTTTTCTATAGACGTTTAAGTTAAAACACTTATTATAAATTCAAACTAAATTTCCTAAATAGTTTGAATTTGTAATAAGTTTTGGCCTAGGCATTTTTTCTATTTTTCTCATAAATGAAAAAAAGTGAATTATAAAAAATTTATTATATTATGTAGATTTTAAGCGTCTACATTGTGATATTTAAGCTGACGATTAATTATATACTTTTTTTAAAAATATTTTTTTTTGTTTTGCACACCCGACTGTTATATATAAATGTAGACAAAGCTGTACCTGCTTTACGTTTTTCAATTTATAAAAAATTTATATAAAGAGTTGACAGTCCATATTTGTATAATAAAACAAAAATAACGTGTGGTTTGAAATTATTTTTTTAACAATATTAAAAATGTATAAAAAAATGCTCAAACAAATTATGTGCGCGCCAGGGAAATAATTATTATGAAATGAATGTGGAATTGTGTGTGCTAGACATATTTTTATGTTAAAAGATGCGCCAAAACACTCAGGGCCGTAATGAGCATTCTTTTTTTGGGCTAAAATATCGGAAACCGGTATTTATAAAAAGTATGGACGTGTTTTAAATGAATGAGTGAGTGAGGGAAATTAGTTTCTCTTTTTTCTACATCATCAGGCATTTATTTTCTACATTGTTGCCAAGAAAAATTAATAAAAAATATATATATAAAAAAAAGTAAGGAAATAGTGAGTGGTGTCAGTGCCATTTTTTTTGTCAACGTAAATGAGTCAGTTCGGTATCCTGACTCGTTTACGAAGCAATAATTGATTTTTTTTGTTTTTGTTAGTGTAGGCTACATGTTTCGTTTTTTTTTATTTTGGCTTAAATAAAAATGTAGTCTACACACTCGAAATCTTATAATTTTTTTTTGTAATTACATACTACTAAAAAAACAAAATCTAGATTATATACTGGAAAAAATTGAAATAGTGATTGAATTTTATGTACCAAGTGTGCTTTAATTTCATATTAAATAAAGACAAATTTTTTTTAACTCGATTGTTATTTTATTCCATACCCATCTATCGGTGGAAATGTGTATTAAAATGAAAATATTGATCTAAATTTAGATTTTCATCACAAGAAAATGTACACCATGAATGTATTTTTCGTAATTTCTTTAATTATTCCATGTTTTATGTGTACGAAAGATGAAACTGTACTGATGACAGAAGTTTTTGAGATTGTTGTTGATCCTGGCATGTTTAATTGGACGTACGAAGGTGTAAAAGACCAATTTGTGTATCAGGCCTCGTTATTGGATGCCCCCGATTTACCGTCATGGATAAATTTCGTATATAGCGAACGGCATCACTGCGGTTTCTTGTACGGTGTACCACCAGCCAAATTGGAGAATTCCAAAATCCATTTAGAAATTGTCGCTCTGAATAAACACAATTACGAAACACGCATCGAACGCGTAAATATCAACATTGCGGAGAAATTAAACCGGGCTAAATATCAAGTCCATATGAAAATAAACAATTTAAATGTTGACGATATGTTCGATGTTGCAAGAATGGACAGTTTAAAAGACGTGTTCCGGAAACAATTGTGGTTGGACAGCGAAGATGATATTTATTTAACGTTTTTAAGTTCAGCAATTACTTTAGGCGCCCGAAAACCACTGAATCCCAACGAAGGCGAAGGGTAATCAAACCCCAAAACAGAGACACTAATTTATTTGATTGTATTTTGTTGAATTTTTAGTGTTGTTTTGCGTTTAGGCAGCGAAATGCCATTTTCTAAACAACTTGTCGAACTCCAAGAAGAAGTTCGTCCCCTGTGGAAGGTTCCACAATGTCCACGCGACTATAAACGCACCTCTGTTGAACGATTCTTTCGCGATGCCGGTTTTCTGTTGGATTGGTGCTCATTTCGACTGTACGAAGACAATAATTCAGCATCGCATCCATCCATCACCAACGAGAAACTGTTAAATGCACAAGAAAATTTTGAAGAAGATCGTTGGCAGCCGTTTTCCAAACTAGATTTACCAATAAGACAATACGGGCAAGAATTAATGGTGTCGATTTTGGTTCCAGTTTTATTAATGATCGCTTTGGCTTCAATTTTAAGTTTTCTACTATGTTTCGAGCATGAAGATTTGTAAGTATCACATCTTAAATGATTCAAAAAATAATTAAATATAGAGTTGCTGACGATTTAATTCCAGAAAGGATGAAGCTAGCGAAGAATTTTTTCAATATTTATTTCATATATGCACTGATTCATTTAAAAGGTAACATGTTTGGACTAAAATTGCAAGTTTCAGAGTGTTTTTGCGCACATTACTAAAGACTCAATCAAATTGCATATGTAACTGAAACTAAAACAATTATTTTAAATTTTTACAGTGAACGAATGGAAGATGAATTCGATTCAAATCGTTATAATAGTTTGCGAAAAGATTCAAATCACATGAATCATGACTTAAACTTCACTCCAGATCCGATTTTGTTGTCCAGATGTCACACAGATAGTCCAAATTCGACTATTGGACGTGGAATGCATTGTCGTCCAAGTCCACCACCATATGTACGGCCCAAATATAAGCCAGATTTGTGACAAGACGGGAAAAATGGTCGTACATGGTATTGTTAGTTAAAAAAAATCAATCTCTTACTTTTAAAATAAATATTTATTGTCTGAAATAAAAATAATCTAAGTAGTACCACCTTTATTTGCTAAATTTTGATTGAATTTGAATATTATTTTGGATTCGCATAAACATCTGTTAATAAATTTTCATCAGAATCTAATGCATTTTGTCTAAATAATGCACCCTGCGAATTAGTTTTATGACTACAACAATTACTTGCATTTTCTATTGAATAATATGTACAATCGGACATTGTTCTACTACGAAATGGTGATAAAACGGCATTATTTCCACTCTCTAATAAATTCTGTTCACTTCTTGTCGTTATGATTTGTTGTAAGTCGGGTGATTTTTGTGATAACGGTGACAATGGCATACTATTTGATGTTGATGTTCTTAAATCATTACTATGTACGGATTTTGATGATGTAGACAATTCGGAAACAAGTGGTGTACTTTCATTATCGCTTAAATTTTCCGTTAATTCCGGACTTGAATGCAACAATTTCTCTTTTAAACGTGACAATTTATTATCTTTACGTTTCTCTTTCTTGTTGTTCTCATCGATCGACTTGGAACGTTCAGTTTTTAGTAAATGTAATGATTTCGGACGTGGTTTTGTTGTTTGTGATGCTGTATGTCTTACCTGTTGTACTTTCATTTCATTTGCGTCCGTTTTTAATATAACATGGCGCACTTTTTTCGTTTCAATTGATGGCCGCCGGTCTAGAACTACAAGCAAAAAAAAACAGAAAAACAAACGAATCAATACAGACAAAATGGACATGCTAATTATTTGATTTGTGTTATTACGGGGTGATGGTGGCTGGGAACTACAACCCGAACTATGGTCGCTCAAACTCTCTGAATTGCCACCAATTGATATACTAATTGGTTGCCAATGCGTGTTATTTGGGCCAATTGGTGAGGATTGCAACAATACGAAATCGGTTTCAATTAAACCACATGCACTATTTGTACGGGAACGGTAGCCAGTTTTTATGTAATCTTCAAACATGAGAAAAAAGAAAACAAGCAAATCATTAGCCAAAACAAATTTTTAACACACCAGCTATTGAATTCACACAAAAAACACAAATGAGTATGTATATATAAAAAAAATAACAAATATACTACTTAAATAAAAAAAACAAACCAAAAAAAATAAAGTTTTATTCTATATTCATAAATTAAATACAAGAAAAGAAAAAAATGCAAAATAAATACATTCAGGTGAATTCAATAACTGATATTTAAGTACAATTTTTTTATTATTTATCATCATTTTGTTCATCAACATAACAAACTCGCTTAATACTATTTATTTTACGGGATTCACCTTGATTTGAATCAGGACTAGGTGGTATAATAGAGGTTTGTGGTATATCTGGTTCAATTGTTATTTTTGTTTCTTCAGTTTCTTCTAATACATCTTCACAAGCTTCTTCATTTAATGTTTGTAATGCACCACAAATCATTTGTTCTTCTAATGTTACCTAAAAAAAATTGTGAACAAAATGTTTTAACGGTGATCAAGATTCAAACGCACATTTACCTGGTACTGGCCAAGTTTGAAAGCGTGCAAAAAGTGGAAAGTTTAGCAAAAAAAAAGAAAAAACAAGAAAACCGCAGTTATAAAATTAAAATCTCACCTGTTTTTCCATAACATTCTGTTTACGTTGTCCATCTACATTGATTTTACGATCGTCTTTATCGCTATTCGAACTACTAGTTTTACTAAAACTGGTTTTTCTCGATTGTTTATTCGTTGGTATTTCATTATAATGTAAAACATTTGTAATTTCATGTTCACGCAATGAAATTATAAGCACTTTAAACATTTCCCAATCTCCGAAAGACATTTTTAATAATTTTTTCAATTCATTCAAATCACAGTGCAATAAAACACGACCATTGATGTTGTTATCTTTAATAACTTTTACATAATTGCTTATGGAACTGGCTTGTAAATCTTCAATTTTTGTAAATAATTTACAAACACCATCAACATTCAATGAAGACAAACGAGTCTCTAAAATTTCCGGCTAAAAAAACATAAAAACATAATAAAATAACTAAATACATATTAATAAAAAAAAGTATTACTTCAAATGTGCTAACTGGAGCCAATGGAAGCAACTGTTCAGGCCATTGTGGATTCGTTGTCCAATTTTGCTGTGTTTGTAGTGGATACATAATTTGTGGTTGATTATTTGATAATTTTGAACGTAAACGTGATTGTGGCCATGAAATTGGTCCTTGTGGACGATGATGATTCATTACTAAACCATCATCTTCTAATGTTTGACTTTCCTCTACAAAAAAACAAACTGGATAAAAATCACCGAAAACAAAAACCAAGTTTCTATTTATACCTTTAATGACTTTCTTTAAATACGGATCTAAATTGATCGTAAATGGTAGGAAAATTTTTAAATCACTTACTAATAAACTGGAACGATGGAATGTTAAGAAAATTTCAAACTTTTTCTCATCACGATCTAATTCTAATAATGGTTCAGTATCTTTTACTGACGGAATTAATGGACGAATCCTATTAAATAGAGAAAAATATAACAAAACTTCTTAAAAACAAGTGTAAAAACTTACTTATCGTAAATATATTTCAATGGTGTATTATCGTCTAACTGATCTTCATATAAATCGTAATGATAAATTATCCATGACGTTCGAAATGGCCATTGTTCTGTTATATTCACCCATGAAGCTAAACGATACCAGTTAAAATCGATTTGGAATGCTTTCAACAATCGCCCTACACAAAATTATCATTTTATAATCAAAATATATTAATAATATTTGTGTTTTACCAGTTACATAGACAACATTCATTAATCGTCTCATTGAACGTGGATTTACATCACTGAAATAATCGTCAGTCAACAACATTTTTGTTAAATCTTGTGCACCACCAATTCGATTCAAATTGGAACCAATTGAACTGGCTATAGATTCGGATAATTTTAATTTTCTTGAACCCTTACGACCACCAGCACTTGCATTACTTGGGCCGGCTGTAATTTTTAAATTTTCACGACTAGACATTAAATCGCTGGACAATCGTCGACTAGAGCTCTATATAAAAAAAATGTAATTATACTTTGTATTATTAAATTAGTTATTCAACGTACAGATCTTGCCAAGAAACCAGTTAAATTCTCTTCATTTTCATTCCAACCGGTTGTTGATGTTGTTTTACGTTGTGCTTGTGCAGTTTGTTGAGCAATTTTCACTTTACGCAAACCGGAATTTTGTAAATAGAATGGTAAATGTACCATATTGCTTAAATAATTATGACCACCTATATTATTTTCACTAAATAAACGTCTTGTATTCATTTCAACGGCCTGGAAAATTTTTCAAAAATTTATAAAAAAAAATACTGCTAGAGCCATCTATTGCAGAAACGACAAAACATATAGGTTTGTTTGTAATGACTTAGATGGCAGATAGATCAAAATTGAAAAAAATATACAAGAAAATACATTAAAAATTAAGCACAATTTTTAACAACAAATAAAACATAAAACTAACCTTCTCCCACGCAACCTGTTACGACATAAAAAACTTATAAGAAACTGAAGCAACTAATGTTTATAAGCAAAATTTCTGATATGATTTTTGTTACAAATTCAGCACTTACTTTTGCTATTACATGTGGATCTATTGCTAATATCACAATAAACGGTGTATTAATATCAGAAAATAGCATATGAACTGTATCTAATATTAATAAAACTTTATCTTGTTCACAACTATCTAAACCATCAACAATAATCACCATACGAGTTTGTTGTAAACTTAAACTATCTAAACATTTTACCATTTCTTTCATTAGATTTACCTTTAAAAGAAAAACAAAAACAAAAAACATACAAAAAAACTACAGCAATAAAGAGTTTACTTCTTGTCTAAGTGTCTGCAGAAATCCTTCACTTTTCAATGTTTCCAATTTCGATATTGAACGTTGCAAATGACGACGTTGTGAGAAAAATATCGTTCGAAACAATTTACTCCATGTATATAAATTAGCAACCGTTGTTATACCCAATAATAGTGCCACAATTATTAAAATAATTTGTAATGAGAAATTTGTTACATCACTTATCTGATTACCATTCGAATTGACATTTTTCAAATAAACAGTTAAGGCACATATACCAACAACAACACATGAAAATGTAATTTCAAATAATAAAACATATGGAAGACAACATAATTTACGCCATGTCCACGTTGATGATGATTTTTTCGATTTTGGTTTGAATGTACGATATAAACGAGTCGATAATGCACCATATTCATTTTCTATTGCATCATATAAAGAACCAATCATTTGTACAATTGAATTTTCACCACCTGTTGTACTGGAAACACGAGTTTGATCCGTAAAATAAAATCTGTAAATAAACGAAATGCAATTTTCGTAAAAATTATCAAATAAAAATCATTGAACCTTATTGGATAAGCTGAGATTTCTTGTGAAGGAGCACCAGGTGGATGACAAAACAATATTTGCAATATTAATTTTATGTTATTCATTTTACGTGTTAATGTTACGTTGAAATTATACGGCCAATCCCAATCATATCTAAAAAAAAAAAATGCAAATATTAATCAAAATGTTATAAACAAAATGTTTAACTCACTTTTTATTCGCATACCAAACTAATGCCAAAAATACATAACAAACAATTAAAATCAAACAAGCAATAATCGTTCCAATTAACCAATTTTCAAATGACAAACCAAAAATAACACCACCAATAACGGAAACATGTAAAATAATTATGAATAATAAGCTGGTAAATTGGAAAACCGGATCGACCCATTCGCGTGCAAAATTCTTCATTTCATCACGTAGTTTATTTAAAAGAAATGATTTTCCACTGCCCCATTTTGCATATAAACCAACTGTAATTGGCATCGATAATGATGGTTCACTTAAAATATCAGCTAATGCACTACTATATAAATCATAGCCCAACATATTTTCATTGTCTTCATTTGTATTTAAACGTCTAGCACCGAATATTTGACCTAATATTGTTTTTTGATGATTAACATCAATATTATATGGTGTTTCACCGGCACGATTTGGACGATATAATAACTGACTATTCTTCGGATTACGTAATAATATTTCTACTATTGCTTTTGAACGGGCACGCATCGCTATATGTAATGCTGTATCACCTTTTTTATCAGCGGCTGATACTTTTGCTTTTTTATCTAATAACAATTGTACAATTTCCGAATTTCTTGAACGTACAGCTTTCAATAATGGTGTGTCGCCATCTTTTGTTGCTATTTCTAAATCTGGATTACAATTCAATAATAATTTCACAATATTAACATTTTGCTTTTCAACAGCCATATATATAGCTGTTTTACGATCTTTGCCAGTTATATCAACGTCTGCATATTTTTTTAATAATGCTTCAACAACACCCCGATGACCGCCTTTTACTGCATGTATTAAATTCGTATCACCAGATCTATCTTGTATGTTTATATAAGTGCCAGCTTGTATTAGAGCTGTTGCTATATCGTAGAAACCTTCTTTACAGGCAATTGTAAGTGAACTACAACCATCTTTGTCTAATGCATTCACGTTTGGTTTGTGTTCGAGTAATACATTGACAACATCAACATGATTTCCATATGTAGCCACTAATAGGGGTGTCCAAGAGTACATGCCAGCCGTATCCACATTGGCCCCTAACGAATCAATTTACAGTTTTCTGTTTTTTATACAATTTTTTCATTATTATGACAAAATGGAGACTTTGCATAAACAAATAAAGTAATTTACTGATTTAATTAATAAAATTGCGTTTTAGGTTTAGGACTTAATTTGGATTAAGCTAGATTAGTTGATTGATTTATGCATAATCTTCATATCATCACTTTAAGTGTAACACACCAGCTTTCAACAGCAACTCAACAATGTCCGTATAGCCTTTTCTGCATGCCCATACCAATGCGGTTGTACCATATTTGTCGCCAACATTAACTTTGGCACCATGATTAATCAATTGTTGTACAATATGTATATAACCACGTCCAGCTGCCCATAATAATGACGATATATGATAATTGCCATGTGCATTCACTTCAGCACCACGTTCCAATAATAATGTAACAATATCATTATGTCCTTTATATGTTGCCCACATTAATGCTGTCCAATTGCCCATATCACGATGTTCAATTTCGGCATTATGTTCCAATAATTCCAAACATATGTCCGTATGACCTTCTTTTGAACAACATAATAATGCTGTCCAACCATCATTGTCTTCTACATTCGGTTCGGCACCATGCGACAACAATTCACGTACAATTGCTGTACGGCCTTTTGTTGCGGCGACCATAAGAGCAGTTGCTCCATTCTAACAAAAAAAAAAAAAAAATAACAATAAAATTGTGTAAACTACTTAGCTGGTTAATTTACTTCGTCCTTGTCGTCGATTTGCACTTGTTTATTATCCAAAAATGCTTGTAATCCTTGCAAATTGTCATCGTTTACAAATTGTATTAAAGAACGGAAACATAACGATACCATCGACTCGCTACGTTGTAGCGTCTGCAAACGAAAAAAAAAAAAATTAAAATTAATTTAAACACTTCATTAAGATTAGGAAAAAAACATCAAACAGCCATTTTGTGGTTGAAAACACACAGCCAACTAGCATTCGTCAGTAAAATGTGTTAAAAAAAAAAGAAAAAAAACACCAATATTATTAGTGATTAAAAACGATTTGTATGAAAAACGGACCAAACAAAACGAACATTATGTGAATGCCTTCTAATGCCCAATCCAAATGTGAAACGACGACTTTGTTCACCTTCTGGTGATGTTAATGAAAATGTTGGTAAATGTAAATGGGTTAAAGAACCACGCCAATTCGTTTCCGGTATATGAAGATGTAAAAATGATGGACGACGGTTTTTCGATTGATTTTGTTGTGGTGGATTTTGTATAACACCAATACTATGTCGGGCTTTCCTTTTCTCCATTCTATCCATTCTAAATGAAACTTTTTCTTTTTGTTTGGGAAAATATAAACAAAAATAATTATACGTACATATGAATAGGCACCATTAATTCGTCTTTTAGGTCTCATTATTTTACAAATTTAATGAAAAACAACAATTTTTTTTGTAATATGTTCGGCACTTTATCAAACAAACTGATATAAATAATAAGAGGGTTTAAAATAATGCATGTGGAAAAAAAATATTACAAAACAATTCAAATGATAATAATAATAAAAACAAGCACGCACTTGAAATTGCAAATTAATTATCTTATAATTCGTAGATTCATTATTAAATGTAAATCGATAATTATTACCTGATCATGAGATTTTCCAATCTTAGCTAATTTAAACATTTTTTATTTTATTTTTTAAATATTACTCAACAAGTTACACGTGCTACAACTAATGTAATAAAAATACTCTCTCAAAACATTTTAAACTCTCATCGTATAATGAACAATTATAATACGTACGAGGACAAATTATTGTCTTTTATTTACAAATGTAAAACACTAGTAAATAGTTTACTTAAAGTGTATCATAAAAATAAATTAAAATTAATTATATCCATCTTGAAAATTTATTAATGTGTAAATATTTTCCTTTTAAATTTTATTTTTTTTAATAACCGCTATGCAATCTAATAAAAATATTCTATTATGTTAAATATTGTTTAAACTTTATTATATGTATATTAAGATTATTTATTATTATTGTTTTTAATTAACACCAAAGTAATTTTTTGAAAAATAATCTACCAGCGCCATCTTTTATCCAAATTCCAAAACTCATTTAGGAAACTGTATTAGATTCAATTGATAAATTTTTACAATAATGAATAAATTATAATTATTGCAAACCTGATGACTTTGCCAACGAATTGTTGATCGCACAAATTCATAATATGGTAAAAGTGAACCGTAGCTTTTCGGTGGTACAATAATTAATGGTAAACTTTCTGTTGAACGTCTTCTACTCGAGTTTGTACTTGAACTGTATGCTCTTGAAGACATCACATCTCACACACAATACACAAAATGTTTCTATTTTTTCAAATTTAATAGTTATTTATCACGAAAATATGTTATAAAACATCTTTATATCGAAAATTCCTTCATATAAAAACTAGTGTTAACTAATCCAAAGCCAACTAGAGTATACAAAATAAACAAATTGTTTTTATCGAAGGCACCATATCAATAATATTCTTATCAATTTTGCTCCATTGGTGTGAATAACACAAGAGACACTAACATAAAAACCAAGTATTTAATATTTTTTTACTTATCATTATTAATTTGATAACATATTTTTTGTTTCATTCAATTTGTTTAATAGTTTTTAAATACAAATTAGCAAAAGAAAAATGCGCCTAATGATTAGAAGAAGAAGATGAACAGTTTCTTTTACATTTTCTAATAAGATTAAATTGAATTTTTTTGTAAAAAATTATTAATATGTTTATTTACCTGTGGTCTTACATCCGATGTCCATTTTGTACGTAAATCTTTCCACACAGGTTTATAACTAACTGAATATGTTTTGGTTAACTTTGTTGTTTGATGCGACATAATTTTTGTTTTATTAAAATTTTTAACAAAAATTTCATTAAAACCACATACACCGCAATAATCACGAGTTAAACATATACATTTTACAAATTATTACCTAATATTATAATAATTATAAGGATAGACATTTTGTAAATTAATTGAATTATCACAAATTTACTATCAGCAAAGGAGGCGGTGTTTTTTTTTGTTTATCAATTCCTTCCAAATAAATAAAACAAACAGTTGTATTCAAACAAAACAAAAATATTTTATTGTTTTGCTAATGTTTTACTAACAATTTCCGTTTTATTGCACTTGATAAATTTGCTTGTGTTTTAATTTATTGTTAATTAATTTTTCTTCTATTAATTTTCTAATCAAGTGTGCTATGAAAACAAATTAACACGTTTGTATAATTTTATTAGCCGTGCTAAATTTAATAGTAGAATTAAACGAATTACAAGAAAACCAAAATGTGTAACGGTAAATAATTTCGCAAAAAAATGTTTTTAAAAATAAAATAGAAAAAATATAGGTTAGGTAGAAAAAAAAACACTTACCCTTGAACGACGCTAATTTCTTCAACCAATAGTTTGCTTTCAAATTCACACTAATTATCCGGTGTTATTCTTATCCATTTATTACTAATTACACAAATCATTTAAAATAATTGCAAAATAAATTTAAACAATATTTTATTGTTTGACATTAATGACTTTATTTTCATTTGTGTGGGTAGATGGCGTCACATCAAAATTCCAAAAGAACTAATTGTTATTTGTGCAAAAATATTTATTTAAAAATTTTATAAATTATTTTGTAAAAAACTTGTCCAACTTTCGTTGCTTTTCACGCTGTTGTTCCATCTCAGAATCTGGTTGTTTTCGTTTCTCTTTCGTCTCGTTCATCTCCAAATTAATACCAGCCCTGCTATCCGTTAAACTTATCGGATTATATGCGAGTTTGGACTTTTTTAAAGTTTTTGCAAACGGATTTGATGGTTCATCGTTCACTGATACATCCTGACTGTTAATCTCAGACATTGTTGGTGTATTTTCCACACCAATGGTATTCTCTTTTGATTCATCTAATGGTTGGCTTTTATTTTTCGGTGTTTTATAAGCGCTCAACGATATTTTACGTTGCGAAAACACTTTTTTCGGTTCCGGTGTTATTGTGTATTTTGTTTCGAAATCATTTATCACAACATTATCAGTACTTTGTAAACGTTCGACTAAATCTAATAAATTTTCCACTAGACGATGTTTTTCTAATTTACCAGCATATTTTACAGCTAATTGTATTAATTGTGGATTTGATAAGATTTCCATTAATTCAATAGCCCGCTGATCGAAATCATTACGACATGCCAGTGCAAAAGTTTTTAATGCAGTCTCTTTGTATTTCTTTCCAACATTGTTCACATTTAATGTTGACCAAGTGAATAAATTCGCTTCCATTTCACATTTATCATTACTTACTGATGCAAACATTGGTTCTAATGTTAATTCGCACATAACTGGACGTGGAATAAATGTTGGATATTTGCTATCACGACATTTTATTCCGCGTACAGTTTGATTTGATTCGACTACAGCTGTTGGAAAAAAACCGTCGAATTTACTGCCCTAAAATAGGACAATAACTGAATATTTTTCATTTTAGTATCATTAAGTTTATATACCTGACGAGTTGTATCACAAAACGGAACCCATACGTTGCTACAAAGTGGATAAAGTGATAAAATACCGTTGAAATCTTGCATTGCAGGTGTACCTATAAATTACAAATTAATATTTTTAAATATAAATTAACAGATTATTACCTAAATCGCTAAAACCTAGCCAAAACAAACTCGACTCCGGAGTTAGGGCCGAACCAAGATCTTTACTGTTGAATTTCAATCCTTAGAACAAGAATATTTACACATTCAATAAATAAAATTCAGGAAAACATGTACCTTCGAAAGTAACTTCTTTAATATTTATACATTGATCATCTTTTCTAGCACTACTCAAATGATGTGCCAATAAAATACGATTTTTATACGCTGTAATACAAACAATAGGTCCATTTATAATAAAAACAGCTAGCTGTGTTCCATAAATACTAAACACTCTAATAAAATAATTATTTAATGCTAAAACAATCAAATTTTCTGACACAGCAACACATAAAATCTCTTCGTTCTCATTCATTTTTATATCCCATTCGTTCGACGATTGTTTTAACGGTATAACTTTTAATTCATTATCATTTGCTAATATTAAAGCTGTGTAACTAATTGAAGCCATTGTATAATTCTTAAAATTTGTAAACATTATTTGATTATGAAATGTTGTATCGTGAAACTCCACTTCAATCGATTTATTTATACTGTTTTCATCTTGTAAACCATACGATCTTATTATACCAATATGATTCCAACATAAATAACGCGGATCTAAATGATCTGGGGTGGAAGATGGCATAAATGCAGGTTGGAGTGGAGTTTCTGGTGTTCGAGGACGTGGTGTTGGCGAACGACTACCTAAATTTAATAAAACGAAGTGAAAAAAACATTAAAAACATTATAATTGTACTAACGTGTATCTAGTTTTGCCAATTCTTCATCGCTCTCGTTAATAGTGTAGTCTTTTTTCAATTTTTCTAACGATATAACATTTTCATTATCTTCATCATCAGGATTTTCCTCGAGATTATTCATTTCAACATTTTCTGGTTCTTCAAATATTTCTTGCGGAGCATTAGATTCTTCCTCATTCAATTTACAATTACTTATAATGCTTAAATTACCCTCTCTATCAGTATAAACTATTTCGCCATTATCTAAATTTTAATGAAAATAAAATATGACTAATTAAGCTCAATTTTTTTACCTTTAGGATTCCACATAAGTGTACAAATACTCATCTTTTGATCATTTTGACTAATTTCATACTGTCTACTCTCCAAATCCCATACTACAAACTCTCCCTTAGTCGTAGCAGCAGCTAAATGACTTCCACCGGGCGAATATTGTAAAGTTGTGAATGGAGCTTCGACTTCTTCACAAGATAATTTACACATTTCCGTCCAATCGAATGTATTTAACAAAACTATTGTTTTATCTAACGGATAAGCTAAATGTTTACCAATTTTTGGTTCGAAATCAATGCGACACAATAATTCAGTGTTAAAAAAACTATTTACTTTTGGAAAACATTCAATTTCATGTACTAATTCTTTATTACTTGTATTAAATATGCGTAACTTTTTATCACCTGAACTGCATGCCAAATATTCAGCCTTGGGTGATAAAGCTACGCTTAAACAAGGACCCTCTGTTTTAAATACTATCGATTCATCGAGACTTTTGTCTAAATCACGTACTTTTACTTCCATGTTTTCGCATGCCAAAGCGACAACCTAAAAATTAGCGATATTGAAAGTTTGATATTTGATATCGTTACTTTGAAATACATTTGCGTTCTTGGCAAAAGCTATATGATTAATAGGAGCCACAAACCGGTCCAAAATACCCATCCGTTCCCCATTTGGTAGTGAAAGAATTTGTACATCGTTATTATTTGTAGATACATAAAAATTTTCGCCTTTATTACGTACACACAATACCCATTCACCTACGCACGTATGTTGAACGTCTTCCTTGTCATTTGTGGGCCAAATTCTTATATCACCATCAGCCCCAGCAGTCACAAATTTACTTAAAAACAATTTATGTAAATTTATAATTAATCGGAAATAAAACTTACTTCGTTCCCTCTGTGTAGCATACATCTGTAAAACCTTCTATATGAGCAAAACGTGCGGGTTCGTGCTTCATTTTGTTTATATTTTATTCTGTTACATATATAAAATTACAAAAGGCAATTAAAAAATAAGGTTAGACTAAAAAGACCGCGAAAAAATTTACACTTGCTAAAAGTAGGGTCCTTCTTATAGTTTAAAAGTTAGTTAAGGCAGTGCGCCACAACGAAAACTTTTTTCAATCAGCTTTTATTAAGAATTTTCTAGTTGAAGAAAATAATAAAGTAATATAAATTAATTTATAATTATTTATTTAATTCACAAGTAATATATAATTAAATATTTAATTCATATAATTTGAATAAATATAAAATAGGCGTGGTCAAGGCCCGGTAACAATTTGAATTTCTTTTAAATTTTTTTTCCAATTTCTAAAGATATTTTACAGTAAAAATTTGTATTTAATATTGTTGTATAATTATGTATTTATGTAAATAAATGTTTTGTGATGGAAGTGAAAGAAAGTAAACGGTAAATTGGTAGTTTTATTGTCGGCCATTTTGACAAATAAATGCGCGTACATGGTGGGAGAGTTGAATTTCCAGCGCAACGGTACGACGACGAGAGAGCGTTTTGTGTGTGGTGGTGTTGGATTTTATATTAAACACGAAAAAAAACCGTAAATTTTCATGTATTAGTGGCCTATAAATACAATTATGTGTTTTTAAATATAATTTAAACAAATGTATTATGTTTAAAGTGATGTAAAACGGTGTGATTTTATGTACTATATGGTGTTTTCTAATAAAAGAAGAGAAGACGCTTACTACTACAACTACTACAACTATATACTTTAGGGGAATTCTAATAACAGCGTGGCTACTATTTAGTACAATCGGCATCTCTTTGTTTCAATCAAATGTATCTGTTTTTCACAATAAGGTAAGTCGATTTTTCTATTATTTACATTTTAGAACAGTTTATTTCATACCCATGCTAGTTGTACAAATTTAATTCGCAATTGTTGTATATTGAATGGGTTTTGTGTGACATAAACATGGCCAACATTGATATAGAGAGTTGTATGTGACGTTGTTGTATATGTTGAAACAATTGAATGTGTGTGTTGCTATAATGAAGGGGAACATCATCTTAAATACGTTGACGTGTATTTTTTTATATGCACACAAATATTTATTATGTAAATAATTAAAAGTGTGTGTGAGGCGAAAATTTGTTTAGCCTAAAATAAGTATATCATTACAAGTGACTCAGGTTTAATGAGGACTATTTCCATACAACATTATATTTGCCGGCATCTAATATTTACAGTATTCAATTTTTTTTTTCGTACGTACAGGAAAAACTAGAAAAATGTCAATTTCGGTTAGTGTAATTGGTTTTTAAGTGTTGGTAATAATGACCAATGGCCACTTTCTCAAAAAACAAAAAAAAAACAAAAACACAATTATTGGCAATGACCCGCATTTTATTCTAAATAAAGCGTTTTCTTTTTAAATGCACAGGGAGAAAAAAAATGTGCTTGTAAAGCAAAATAATTTACAAACTCATTTACGATGTGTTTTTTGTTTTTTTTGCATATAAAGCAGAAAAAAACTGTATGGTGATTAAAACAGGTGTAATAAAATTTCTAAAAAGGAAAATCTTAAATCTTTATCGAATTTTTATTATTATGTAAGTGTAACAATAAAAGTTGCGGTTAAAAAAATATATGGAACTTATAAACACAATTTGTTTACATTACCTTCATACGATGTTTGTTATTATTAAAAAAAAATAATAATTAATAATAATTACTTATAGTTGACCTTGAAATGGATGAATTGGTGGAAAAAGCGCCTACTTTCTTTCTATTATTTTTATTATGGCGCTTGTCTTCTACTGCTGTATCAGCTTTTTTATTTATTACTCAATTTTGACTGTTTCACATACACAAAAAAAAGAAACGAGTATATGTGCTGACTAAACTGATTTATTTCTATAAAATAGTCAGCAAGTTTTTATCATGTGTGTAGAATTAACATTTTCCTATTTTTTTTTTGTTTTTTTTTTTCGTGTGTGCTTTAAAAGTATTGTTTCGTCTGATTTTATGTTTTTCTGGCTAAAGTTTAAATTGTCCCTTCTTTCTCTTTCATCCTGAGACAGTTGGAAAAAAAGTTTTTAATTCGTTAAAAATTTATAAGCAAAGTTATAAATCCAGTGGAAAAGTTTTTCACTCCAAGATAGGGGAGGGGTGGGTGTTCTGTGTTTAGTCATTTTAATGTGAAGAAAAGTTAAATTGTTCTTTCGCTTTACGTACAATTTTATAGATTTTTTTTAAATAATAATTAATCTAGTAAACCGGGAAAAATTTTGTTTTCGAATTTTTCTCAACACACCAGACACCGGATCGAACCTCGATGTTGGATAATTTTTATTTTAATTTTCGTTGTGCATTTAATTTGTGTGTCTGTGTACAATTCAGAGCCTTCTTGCTAGTCTAAAATGAACTCAACTTACGTAATTAAACTTTGGTACGCCCCAAAGTTGCTTGTTAATTTTCTATGATGGGTGTTGACGTGAAGTTGTCTGTAAGAAAGATAGAGACAGGGATGGAGGGAAATTGTACGACGGTCCTTTTGAGAAAAAAAATATATATATCTTAAATTCCACTTAATTAACAAGTTAGTTTTTGAAATTTTGAGTAAATATGTTTGGAAATTATAATAAAGTTGGTAAAACGACGATTATAGAGTTGTACAATGAAAGTTTTCGTAATAATTTTGTTTAGGGAAACTTCTAGGGATAGAGTAGGGGGCGGCGTTGGATGGATGTTTTAGTGTATTTCTCAACTTTGGGACGCTAAGATAAGACTATTTTCCACCACCACCCGCTCTACCCCTGAAAACATTAAAATAGGATTCGAGGGTAGGTGAACTAGAATTGATTATGTTGGCTTTATTACACTAAAAACTTTTGTTAAATAGTTTATTAACTAGTTTTGTATTTACAAAGAATTGTCAATTGTTTCAAAAGGTGGCTTTGATATAACCTTATTCAATTTGCACATTTGTTGTATTTTCTAAAACAATAAAGAATAATTTTATGGTTGTATTGTAATAAAATATACAAGTTTTGTTAGATTAAATTTAATAATTTAAGCTTTTCGGTGTGGCGGGTGTGGTACCATATATGTAGTTGAATTTGTATATTTAGATAAAGAGAGAGTAAGAGAGGATGTTTAAAACAAGTTAACTAATTTGAAACTTTGTCGTCGACTAACTGGCCAACTAAGTTACTATTATTGTATAATGTTTTGGGCCATTTTCGTTTTGGATGGTTGTTAAAGTTTCATGATAGAATATGCTAAATGTTTCCCCATTTTAGTTTTCATCGTAATTTTCGCTGTACTTATCCCAATAATTGTTTTTCCAAAGTTGCCTTTGATTTTAATTAGAAAACTGACAATAAATACGAAATACAATTTTTTTTCCACTTTGTATGGGTGTGTGTGTGTGTGTGTGTGAAAAGTTTTTGGTGAGGAAAAGTTTATCTGAGAAAAAGTTTATGTATACATGGAACGCACTCGTCGTTGCCGCCGCCACTGCCCCCCCTGCTTCAAATGCTTTAAAAGTTTTCATTGGAAACTTTTGTGCCGGTGTAGAGGAAAAGTTTTCTTTTAAGGGGTGGCGACGGCAATGATGTAGGTGGTGGTGGTGGTTGGTGGCGGCGTCGACGGCCGCCGTTGCTGCTGTTGCTGATGCCAGTTTCCCGTGAACTAACTTTTGCCATAAAGTATATAAACTTACACTTTTGTGTAACAACTTTAGTTTTTCGGGGGTGGTAAAAGTTTTTAGTAGTGTCGTAGGAAGGGGGGCGGTGGGGTGAGGTGTTTCGTTGGTAATGTTGTGCCTAGTTAAAAGTTTTCCAAAAACGCCACAACTATGTTACACAAGAGTTTTGTACTATTTTTATTTTTTTATTTTTTTTTTATTTTATTAAATGGACGCTAGATGGGCTTGTACATTTTTTATATAGTTTTTAAATATACTTTTTGCGCCTCCGTCCGTATTTAGTCGTTTTGCAATCGCGAAAATCGTCTAGAAACTGCGTTTTTCCTGCCTAGGCAGGCAAAATGAAATCTAGTGCAATTTACGTTCCCACTGATTCAGAAAATGAATTGATTTGACAGATGTCAAATGTGTCAAGTCGAAATATTGTTTATTAAATTAATTTTTTTATTTAAATAATTATTGTCGGCGCAAAAAATATTGTGTTTTATGCGTCTAGAAACTCTTTTGCGAGTGTTCGTACGTTGAGGGCCTCGGCCTGCGGCCTCAGCCCTCAAAAAACTCACACTCGCAAAAGCTCAGTTTCTAGCCTTATAAAACAAATAACTATTTTCTTTTTGTTCATAAGAAATCTAATTAATTTAAACACCTTTATTCATTTTGTGAATGTAATAAATCGATTGTTTGTCTATTAAATAAATGAATATTTTGTGTTGAGTTTTCAACTGTATCATTTTCCACCCCCTTATTTTGTATATAAATTGAACATTTAAGACAAAGTGAATATAATCAATAAATTTTATATTGTTAGGTACCTGAATATCTCTTAAATGTCCAGACTGGACAAAATCATTAAGTGTTCAACAATTAATAATTCAAATTGAATTAATATTAAAGTTGATTTAATTTAATTGCATTATAATAGATGGTGTTTGCTGTTAAAAAAGTTTAAAATTTTCATATATATTTTCCAGGTCGTCTACATGTATGAAAATGGAGCAAATTTCCAGACGCGAAACTTTTTGATTCGGATCTGGGTGAAGGATAACAATTTTTTTGTATAGACAACAAATTTCTGCATTATTGAAAGAAAAAGACCACAGGAAAAATAGAAAAAGAAGTTTCAAGTGCCGTG
>SSSI01005390.1:0-23456 GCA_004796505.1 Oryzaephilus surinamensis
AATTCCCTTCAAATCTTTCAATTGATGGAAGAAGAACTTGTTTGTTTCAGTTAACATCAAATGATGAAATCAGTAGAAGAAGAGAAGTGGCTTTACGACAACATTCCTTTTTTCAGTTACGAATTTATTTACGCAGAGGGCATGGACTGATTGCTATGGATAAAAATGGTAAGTACAGGTAGATTAATTCATAATTATAAAAATAAAAACACAGATTCAGACTTAATGATTGTTTTATTAATACAATTACGAGTTTTATTTTACATTTATAGGTCTGTTCGGACAAGCCGTTAGTGGACTATCCAATGGATAGGTCGTCAGCTCTGTATTGCTCAGATACGTTTTAATATACATTAGAAAGTCAGACCGAACGGTTTTTTTCCAATGCGCATGAGTCGTATCGTTTGTAAACGATAAATAGCTTTGTCCGAACAGACCTTATATATAAATAAATAAAAACATTTTATTTGTATACTATTCTTGCATTTTTTTTATTCTAAGTTTAAATTATTTTAAAATAAAAATTTTTTTATAAACATTACATGACCAATAACTAAAATTTTGAAAAATTGAAACGGATTTCCTATAGAATACATATACGGATATTTGAATTTGGAATGAAAATGGCGGCGTTCGACCTATTGTCTTTACTCTCTTTATAGAGGACTCTAAAACCAGAAATATTAATCTGCCATCTATTAGGCATTTGTTAAAGCTATATAGAGTAATATAATTTACAAATTACTTTTCTGTAATTAATAATGATATTAAACTGTTGACTTTGATACATAATCTAGTAGATGGCAAACAAAATTTTAAATATGTTTAATTTAAAATTATATAAAGTACAACAATTATTTAAAATACATGTAAAGGACACTAAAGTCTAATATAGGTAATTAAATGAAACATTAATTATTTTTTTGTTAGTCATTTTCTGCTGACACATCTTGCTGTTCTTCTTGTTGCGGTTTATTTTTTTGCATTTCTATATTAATTGCTTGATAGAAATCGCTCTCAGCTTGTTTTACTAAACCATCAAAGAAACCAGCATCATTGAAATCAGTGATTTCTTGTTGTTGTTCTTGTTCCCTGGCAGCTGCTGAAGTTCGTTGTTTCTGTTTTAAACGCAGTTCACGGTTACGTGCTTCCAATATTTTTTCACGTTTATTTTCCCTTTCAAACATCTACGACAAATTGTTGTTAATTTCACTTAAATCACCAAACATTATAAATTCGTACAGCTGTTAAAAGCATTTTATCATTTTTATTCGTTATTGATAAATTTTCACTAAACTCCACAAGATATGTGGTGCCTTTTTCATTTGCAACAGCCACTAACCGTCCCATATCGTGTGTACGAAGACATGTAAGCGGTTCATCACATATTTTAACACCCAATACAGCTTGGCGTTGTTGCTGCAGCACATCCCACACATCTAAGATACCATCACTGCGACAAGTAAGAAACACTGACAATCTAAAATTGGATATATTAACGAAATAAAATAAAAAAAATCGTTGAGAATTTACTTTGTCGGACTCCAAGCGCCGTCAGTAAGCCGAGCTTTATGAAAACACGTCCACATTATTGAACTTTCCTTACAATCTTCCGACCAAATTTTCGCCGTCCAGTCGCCAACAGTTAAAAAGTTCTTTATAAAGCCTGGATTACGTTGACATGCTAATACTGGCCCTAAATGTCCCTGAAATCGAATCGACATCTTCTCCATGGCCGTTTTTCCTTTACGATTACACGATATTATAACACCTTGTTCTGTACCGACCATAAAACGTGTTGGAATTGTTGATTCATATTCCAAACAAGATGCACCAAACGCATTTTCGATGTTCTGTTCTTCATCTTTGGCATAATCGAGTAGAAGAGTTTCCAATGGTTCCGAAAGCTTTCTGGTATCCCACCATTTAACTTGACCATCTGTGGAAGCGCTAAAAAACTCCGTACCCGATTTCGAATTAATCCACAACACTTTTTGTACTGGATCTCGGAAACTGTTTTCCAGCAGACTTAATTCAACCGGTTCAACACCTTTTCTGGTATCCCAAACGGCAACTTGACCATTTAATTGGCCGCTAACTAGAGAATTCGGGTCTTTCTGATTATATTCAAGACATATACTGGGAAATGTCGGTTTTAGTGTTAATAAAGGACGATTAGGATTCTCGATTTCCCAAATATATGAGAATGTTGTCTCGTTTGGAACGTTCGCTTGAAATAATAGATTTGAATGTGAGATTGCTAGTTTGGTTTGATTGTCTGGTGACCAGGAAATATGCGAAATTGGTCTAGTCGGATTGCTCTGGTCCTGATAAACGTTTACAGTACGTGCTGTACTGCGTTCCGCCAAACCAGTTGTTTCCATATCGGAAAAGTACTGCTGATAGATGTTGATGGCGTTATTTTGAAGCACGCAATTCTCCATATTCTACAAATAATATAATTTTGTTCACAATTCAACGAATTTTCGATATTATACTTTAAATAATTGCATCATAATATGATAATAATTGTCTTCTTTTTCTATTTTACGTCGATAACGTTTAGTTTGTTCTTCATCGGCTGTGTTTACATCTTTGGGCCATCCACCTTCGATGTGATTCATTCCAGAATTAGTGTATTCAGCTCTCATGGTATTCAATTCATGTTCAGCTTGAACGGGAGCATATTGAGTTTGTCTTGAAATTGGATTTCTAACAGAAACAGTTATCAACTGTCCATAAAATATTTCGAAAACACTACTACCTCAAAATGTACTCCCGTAATAATTTTCTATCTGATGGGAAATTGTCTATCAGTTCAGGCCCTTTGTCAGAAAACATACATTGTTTGCCGAATTCGCTTCGCTTCTTTTGATATACAAATTGACTATCCATTTTTATTTTGAAATAAAAGGCAGAAAAATATACTGTACTGACAATCGTTTTGTTTTACACAAGTTTGATCGATAATATTTTTTGGCAATAAACTATTAATAGAAAAAAATCTGCAAAGCTTGCAGAAAAAAGGGAAGGGAAAAACATGGTATATTTGAAGCAAAAAGATACTCATTTAATTTATGAGTGATTTTTCTAATTTAAATCACAGTTTAAATCAGTTTAAATTGACCAGTACATGATCAATTCTCATTGGATGGAAAATTCTGAAGCGCGTAATTTGAACTACTAATATAACATTTCTAAGTAACAATTAACAAACCAATTATGTAAATCAAATATAGAAGCTATTTAAAAAATCATAATTATAGAGTCGTGCAGCCAGATAACAGAATGTTTTTGTTTTTTTAATGAATACAAAAAATGATTTATAGTTTATACTTTATAGTTTACAAAAATTTGATCTATAGATAATAAGATTTTTTAATTGTTTTATTTTTTTACTTCCTAAATGGTACATAAAAACAAATCTATTGTCCGAATATAGTATAAATACTTTTCTAGTTTAGATAACCAACAAATTTCAACGATAAGAGTCGAAAATAAAGGTCGACATAATAATTATTATTTAAAATTTATTCTTTGTTCAATATGGTGCGTTGTGTTATCATAACACTAATTATTGTAACAACTTTATATCCAACGACAAATTCGCAATACATTCCATCATGGGATAGTTTGGACACTCGACCATTGCCCTCCTGGTACGACAAAGCCAAGGTTGGTATTTTCATCCATTGGGGTGTATTTTCAGTGCCCAGTTTCGGCTCCGAATGGTTTTGGATAAATTGGAAAGGTACACGTAAACTTAAAATTTAAACCAATTTAATAAAACTTCAATTCATCAGATGGTGGATCATCTTATGAGGAATTCATCAATCGCACGGAACCACCAAACTTTTCTTACCAGGAATACGCTAAAGAATTTACAGCTGAATTTTTTGATCCAAACGAATGGGCTGAAATCTTTGCCAATTCCGGTGCAAAATATGTTGTTTTAACAAGTAAACATCACGAAGGTTACACACTGTGGCCATCAAACTACAGTTACAGTTGGAATGCAAAAGATATTGGACCACATCGTGATGTATTGGGCGAATTGGCGACTGCCGTACGCGAACAAAATCTCACTTTTGGCTTATATCATTCACTATACGAATGGTTTCATCCATTATATCTTGCTGACAAGGCAAACAATTTTACAACACAAAACTTTGTTTTCAATAAAATTATACCAGAAATGTTAGAATTAATCGACAATTACAAGCCGGCAGTTTTATGGTCTGATGGTGATTGGGAAGCACCAGACACGTACTGGAATGCCACAGAGTTTTTGGCTTATGTGTACAATGAAAGTCCAATTAAAGATTATGTGGTGGTAAATGATCGTTGGGGAATCGATATACCATGTAAACACGGCGATTTTTACACATGTTCAGATCGATTTAATCCAGGTTAGACAGCAAAGGTGATTCAAAACCGTTCAAATCGTATATTAACGATGAGTTTTAGGTGTTCTTCAAAAACATAAATGGGAGAATGCAATGACAATTGATAAAGTATCATGGGGTTTCAGAAGAAATGCACATTTATCGGATTACTTGACTGATTTAGAACTTATTACAACTTTAACACAAACTATTAGCTGTGGAGGTATTAAAAACTTAAGAGAATCGTTTTTAAATTATTTAAAATGCTTTTAATTTAGGAAATATTCTTATTAATGTTGGACCAACAAAGGATGGCATCATTGCTCCAATATTCCAAGAACGGTTGCAAGCATTAGGCGAATGGTTGCAGTTAAATGGAGAAGCAGTTTACGAAAGCATTCCTTGGACAGCCCAAAATGATTCAATTAATGGAAATGTTTGGTATACAGCGAAAGAAAATACTGTTTATGCAATTGTTTTAGAATGGCCAACAAATAATTTATTAAATTTAGGTTCCGCAACGAAACTTAATGCGAATGGTGTTACTTTATTGGAGACCAATGAAACTTTAAATGCTAAATTACTGGATGATACATTGGAAATTGAGTTTCCTGATAAAGCAACTGTGAAAAGTAATGTTGCTTGGGTGGTGAAATTTTCTACAAACAATTACAAAATTAGTGTTGTGTGAAAATAATAATTTATATGTTTTTTAATAAACAATTGAGCCGCTTTATTACAACAAACTAGTTTAAAAAAATTTTAAAATTACCTCTTTAAAACAATTCCGTTATTCTATTTTAATTTATTTTATTTTAACTGACCTACTTCGTATAAATACGCCCCGAGCAGTTTCGTCTGAAAACGTTAATAAAAACAGAATGTAAATGAATCCATAAATACACCAAACTAGTTTGATACTCACGCCACCAATGTAGTTCCTTATATCAATTTTCTCATTCTGTGAATGTGCCCCATCATCGCCCGCCCCCACTGGTAACAATAATACATTCTTTCCGGTAGTCTCTTGAAATGTTAATGTAATTGGAATTGAGCCACCTTCACGTGTCAAATCAGGCTTAACATTATAAACGTGTTCTGTGGCTTTGGAGGCGGCCTCGTAATGTGGATGAGTTGGATTTTCCGTCCACGGATGTCCACCATCGCACATAAACACTTTCATCGTATTCGGACTACCATGTTCAACAAATTTTTTCGTCACATAATCAACTACATACTTTTCAATTTGTTCTGGTTGTTGATTTGGTACGATACGTATGGAAAATTTCCCGATAACTTTACGTGGTATCACAGTTTTTTGGCCTGGTTCACTAAATGCACCCTCAATACCATGTAATGATAACGATGGAAACCGCCAACGGTGCATCAAGATTTTTTCCTTTTCCTCGTTGTGTAATAAACGATTACAGCCAATATCGGAACGATATTCGTTCACATCGAAGTCTATTTGTTTATAAATATCGTTTTCGTTCTCCAAGAATTCAGCTACTTCGTTATATAATCCAGGAATCAGTATTTTCCCATCTTTGTTCACCAGTGTGCTTAGAAGGTACACTAAATCGGTCATTGCTTCGTGCACAGTTCCACCAAATACTCCACTATGCAAGTCTTTTGATGCACATTCGACTACTATGTAAAAGTAACAAATTCCACGCAGTCCGTACGTAATGCAGGGCTTATTTTTGCCCAACCAGTAATTGTCCGATATACAAACGTAGTCAACATTAGTCAAAAATTTATCTTTCTCAGAATGAAGCAGTTCCTCTAGGCCTTCACTGTTCACTTCTTCCATTCCTTCGAAAACAAACTTTATATTGACTGGTAAATCGATTCCTAACGATTGATATGCTTGTATAGCATGTAACCAACATAAAACTGGTCCTTTATCGTCTGAAGAACCACGGCCGTATAATTTATTGTCTCGTTGAGTCAGTTCGAACGGTTCAGAGTCCCAACCGTCCTCTTTGTGAGCCGGTTGAACGTCCAAATGACCGTAAATTAATACTGTTTTCTTCTTTAAATCGTTACCAAGAGTAGCAATTAATATTGGAGGAAATGGAATTGTAGCTCCATCCGAAAGAATCTCAGTTCCAACGTCACGTAATTCTACAGTAGCCCCAAGTTGTTTTAATTTTTCGCTGATTAACCGCGACATTTTGCAAATTTCTTCCCGTTTATGAGGCCATGCTGACACAGATTGGATAGCCACAACTTGTTTTAAGTTGTCAATATAGGATTCCTTATGGTTGTCGATGTAACTGAAAGAAACTCGTCAATTTGGTTTTTTAAGCTTTTGTATAAGGCTTACTCAAACAATTTTAGTAAGGTAGGAGGCACAGGCATTGTGTTTCAATTAAATTAAAAATATGAGAAGAATAAACTATATTTAATTAATTATAAGACAACGTACAAATAGGAATGAGCACAATCGAATTAGAATAGATAATAAATAAATGCGGACATAACCTTAAAATTTAATGTATCTGGAATGGATAGTATTTTATTTAAAGTTTATTTATTGTATCTTTTTGGATATTTGATATATGTATTTACAAATATAAAACATTCACTTTTAAATTAAGAAAGTTTAAAAATTTTAAATGAGCAGTTTACGTTCCAATAATAAAAAGATCAGTATTCCATCATTTCTATCTTTGTCTTACTCGGTTTTATTCATGAGTTAAACAAGGATGAATAACTAAACTGGAAAACACCATATACGACATTTTTGAGGTTATGGTTTCGACTTTTCCGAGAAAAACCACCGCCTTAAATTCGTTTTCCTCAATTTTACAACCATTACTTGACTAGATATTAGTGTGTATTCGTGTAGACTGACCAGAGTCCGCGAATAAAGTGGAAAAGGTAAAAGTTCTTGTTAACAAGTGTTTATGAATAATAATTTCAATGTTTAGATGACTGAACAACATCGCTTTGGGGGTACCGTAAATCCTATAACTTGCCATGCTTGGAACAAGGACCGAACTCGTACGTAGGAACACCTAAACACCTCATTTATTATATAAAATTTCATTCCAGAAATTGCAATTTCACCAAATAACCACGAAGTACACATCTACAAACGCAACTCATCCGAATGGATATTATTGGATACGTTAAATCAGCACGATTTGCGTGTTATGGGCATCGATTGGGCACCAAACACTAATCGTATTGTAACTTGTGCAGCCGATCGTAATGCGTACGTTTGGTGTCAAGACGGCGAAGGTAAATGGAAACCAACATTAGTTTTGTTGCGAATTAATCGTGCTGCAACTTGTGTTAAATGGTCACCAAATGAGAACAAATTTGCCGTGGGATCTGGTGCCCGCTTGATATCTGTTTGTTACTTCGAATCGGAGAACGATTGGTGGGTATCAAAGCACATTAAAAAACCAATTCGTTCCACTGTTACGACGTTAGACTGGCATCCGAACAATGTACTTCTTGCAGCTGGTTCGTGTGATTTCAAAGTACGCATATTTTCAGCGTACATTAAAGATATAGAAAAGCAACCAGAGCCAACAGCATGGGGCAGTAAAATGACATTAGGTCAACAGTTGGCCGAATTTGTAAATTCGAATGCTGGCGGTGGTTGGGTGCAAAATGTCAGTTTCTCACCTGATGGAAATAAAGTATGTTGGGTATCGCACGATTCTACAATCAATGTAGCCGATGCAACACGTGGAAATGCTGTTTTTAAATTGCGAACTGAATATTTGCCATTTTTGAGTTGCTGTTGGGTATCGTCACGTTCAATCATCGCTGCTGGCCACAGTTGTATACCGATTTTGTATAATTTGAACGAGAATGGTGAACTAACATATGGTGGTAAATTGGATACGTCCCAAAAGAAGGAATCTGGCGGTTTGTCAGCAATGAGAATGTTTCATTCGTTGGATAGACAAGCAAGAACTGAATCTTCAGATACTAATCTAGATTCTATACATCAGAATGCTATTACATGTCTATGTATTTATTCAGGAACTAAACAGAATGCTTCGAAGATTAGTACTAGTGGATTGGATGGACAGTTGGTTATTTGGGACTTGAATGCATTGGAGAGGGCTATTCAAGGATTGAAAATTCATTAACTTTTTTAAAATATTTTATTTCTTTGACTGTGTAATGGAACAGTCAATTTTAACTATTTTACAATCAATTTCATAAAATAAAATTGCATAATCTTCGAAATCTTAACTTATTTTTTTTATTCTTAACATTTTTTGGTAGGATTAAATTTATGTCTTTAACAGTGTATCGATTTTATCCACTTTATGTTTAATGTCTTTTATCTGGTTAAGTAACTCACTATTATTTTGTAGAATAGAAACAAAGAAATGACGATTTTTGTTGCGATTTATGTAGAACTTTTTTTTTAGGGTCGATACCAATATGGGCATCTGTTTTCTATATTCCGTAACTCCGTCATAATAATTTGTGGAAACGCATTTTGTTGTTCGAATTAATAAACTAACTACGTCTTCATGATTTCCGTATGAACTGAAGTTTTTACATAGTTCTTGTATGAACCATGAACCAGTTATTGGATGTCTGAAGCTTTTAGTGTCTAAAAAGAATATTTTTAGTTTCTTCGGACTACTTCGAATGTTGTTTTGGAAAAACTTACCTTCTACAGTTGAATAAACTAATAAAGTGTCTCCAGGAATTCCATGAAAGTCGTTTATTGGTAAAAGTTTTACTTTTCGTTCATCTTTGTCGTCTTGTTCATAATCTGGTCGTTTTGCATAGGAAAAATTGTTTTCGTCTGTTCTACAAGCCTTAAAATATTTTTTATAACTTTTCTAATTAAAAACTGATAAAATTATTAAAACTGATAAATTACTTGAAATATAAACATTTTCGGTTTGCCGTTTAATGTTTCACATTTCCTAAAAGCTCCCCATATGTCAGTGGTTTTTAAAGTGTCATCAAACACTGATAATTCATTATCGGATGAACCATGTGTTAAAAAGAATACAATTAAACAGTTTATATTTGAAAAGTCCTCTTTAGACACTAAAAATTTCAATAAATAAATATGTACAAACAATTTTATTTCTAAAGTTTTTTAACCTTGTCTAAGCTCTTCCTTTACTGCGTCGACTTTTAGATCGCAATGGATGTTTTTCTCTGTAATATTGAAGCCAAGTCGCTGAAAGCAACTTACAATTTCCATTACATCTCGCCTTCCACCATTCCTTTTACTATGTAAGTTATCCTGGAATACTTCATGGTAAAAAATTATAACTCTTCCAGGTTCAGTACCACTTCGATTATATTCAAATTTTGTATCATAAAATAAATTAGTGCGCTCTGTAAATTTTAAGCTAACATCGGTTTCTAAAAGAGTATTTACTTATTACAAAAATTTATATAAGTTAAATATTACAAATCTTACCATCTTTAACAATAGAAGATTTTCTCCGATCTTGTTGTACAGTTAAATTATTATTATTTGTTACTGATGTTGATATTTTTGTTACCATTGGTTTTGCATCAGTTTCAACACGATTCATTTTTACTGTTAAACTGTACGTACGTGTTTAATATGTAATATAATATATGTAAATAATTTGAAGTAACGCATAAAACTTTTTATTGGAAAAAAAATTATCTTATCAAAAGCCAAAAGGTTCTATCAGAAACTAAAAATTGTTTGTATATAAAATGTAAATATGATACGGATATGAGATTTTTAATTAGTAGATGTTCAAGGTATTCTATTTATTATATTATTGATAATATCTGTTTATATGTCTGATTATCAATTTTTTATCTTATGGAAAGATAATTTTATCCAAAATCATTATTCATTATTCATTATACCATAGATAAGTTAATCTCAGGCATTGCAAAGATTCAGCGCAAAACTATTCAAAAAAAAAAACCACGTTTTGAAGATGTATTGTTGGCTATCTAGTTTCTGCATTTAGCATTTAGCAGATTCCTGTATTAAATTGTCCTAACCTAAAAATTAACAACTTTTTGTTGTCAATCAATTTTTCATTAAAAATTAAAACCACCACCATAATAAGAAACAAATAAACATTTGTTAAATAAATAACGCCACAATGGGCCGACGTTCGATTAATACCACAAAAAGTGGTAAATATATGAACCCCACAGACCAAGCCAGTAAGAAAAATAATACCTATTTGTGATAGTTATATTTGTTAATTATTACTTCAAATTTATAGGAAAAGAGGCTCGGAAACAGGAATTAAAGAAAAACAAGAAACAAAGGCAGATGGTAAGAGCGGCTGTATTGAAAGGGAAAGATCCACAACAAATTTTAGAGGAAATGGAAAAAATTGATCAAATGGGTATAAATTTACAATTAATTGAATTGTTTTAAATTTAAACTTATTTTTTGTAGAGTACAACGTACACCAACCATCTCCTTTAAATGAAAAAGTTCTAAAAGACAAACGCAAAAAACTGAGAGATACTTTGGAAAGAGTTTTAAGTATGTATGTAAGTAAAAAGCCAAATAAACTTTATTTTAGATAAAGATTAATTGATAATTATTTAGTACAAAGACGATCCAGAAAAATGGACAGATTTAAAACGTAAACAAACTGAATACGAACATAAAAGAAACCAACTAGTGGCTTTCTACGAATCAGTAAAAAGCGCCCAACAAGTGCAAGTTGATGAGATCCCTTTACCGCAACTACCACAACAAAATGTACAAAACACGGCCTCCCAAATACCTTTACCAACAGTTGAACGTAAACAAGAGCACACAATTTATTCTATTGCAACAGCGTTAAAACTGCAAGCTTTGGGTCAGCCAGTTCGTGAACCACCTGGATGCCCCCCCGGGCCCCCACCAGACATTAATGATGAAGGTGATGTTGAAGATTTCGCCACTAAGCAATGCGAAGAGGAAAAAGACGAAACCAACGCAACGGACGACACAAGCGATACAGAAGCTGCAAGCGTAAAACCAACATCATTACAACAAAAAATGGTCGCTTTAAGCGGCCAAAATGTGGATGAATTCATGAAAGAAATGGAAACCGTACAGAAAACTGATAAAAATGATGATAAACCCAAGTTTCCTGCTGTTGCAGAGCCATTAATGCCTCCCGGAACGGATCCCATACCAACTATTGCACCACAAATAACAACAAACCCACCTGGTCCGCCGCCATTGCTCTTTTCAACGGGTACAACGCTCCGTTTACCGCCAGGCCCACCCCCAGGCCGACCACTACTGCCTCCCGGTCCACCACCTGGTCTACCGCCTAGATTGGCAATGCGAATGCCACCGGCACCGCCCCGAATGATTCGAATACCGGGTCCACCACCACCCACGATGCCACCAGGGAATTTGTCGTCGTTGGTGCAACCTAATGTGTTGTCGGCGGCGCCACAGCTTGTACACAGAATGGAATCGACTAAACAGGGTGCAACAATTTCCGCTAAACCACAAATTCGGAATCTCAGTGCCGATGTGACACGATTTGTACCATCAACATTGCGTGTCAAACGGGAAGATAAGAAGCCGAAAACAAATACAAGAGCACTGGTGCATGAACTTAAACAGAAAGAGTACCATTCCCATAAAAATGCATTAGCATCTGGACATACCAAAGATGATGCTTATAAGTTGTTTATGCAAGAGATGGAAGGTTTATTGTAAGTGAATAAATATGTGACGATTAACTAAATGTATATACCCATAATTGTAGAATAAAACAATTTTTTAATAAAATGATATTTTATTCAAAAAAAGAGAATTTATAGGACCAAAAAAATACAGAAACTTTTAACTTTAGGTACTAACTGCTATAATTTCCATAATTATTTATTTTGTTACATTTCGAAAATTGACGTACATTAAGTAATTGTAAGAAATAATAAATTGTATTAAAAAACTACACCATGACACAATAAAACAAATAAATTACTTATTTTGTGGCTTTTTGCTTTTAGGACAAGCACCACCTTTTACTGCTCCCCCAGTTGTTTTCGGTATACGAAAATTTGTTGAAATTCCCTGTTGCTGTGCTGTTGGATTCGCTTTAGTTTGAGTCTGTTCACTTGTTGCAGGTGTCGTTGCCAACTAAACAATAAAAATTCCCTTTATTACAACTAAACTTTTAAACAACAATCATATTTTAAATTCAAATCACAAACATCTATATAAATATTTTTAAATAAGCATACAAGCCTTTTTGCTTTTTGGTCCAGCTTTAGTAGCCGCCGCACGTCTTTTTCCTCTTGTGGCCATTTCTGGTGCTGTTTTCTCTTCCTCCGATTCATTCAACACATCTGATTCTGAATTGATTTCAATTATTTCAGAATTTTCTTCTTGTTGTTCAGTTTCTTCACCATTTTCGTCTTGTTTTTCATTTTTAACTTGCTGTTCGCTTCCAAGTGAATTCTCTTCTTCATTACACGCCTCTTCCGGATCGTAAAGATCATCATCTGAAATATAACTTTAAATTGAAAAAATAAACAACAAAAGTACAATTTTCACCATTTCCTTGTTCACCGTTTTCCTTTTCAACTTTTACATCTAGATTCGTATTCGAATCATCTTTATTCTCTTCCATTTTTTTTGCTTCTTCATTTTGTTTTTGTAATTTGGCTTTAGCAGCACCAATAAACGCATAATAATGTCGTCTCGTTTTCAAATGGGCTTGAGCCAATTCTTCTTTATCAAAACTGCGATTACACAAATCGCACAAGAAACCAGTAAATGATGTCAAACTTTTCGTCGATATAGCTCGATTCGGATTATATGCTGGTATTAAATTTTGTAAACCGGTTAAATCATCATCTAATTCTAGAACTGGATTTTCACTTTCCATTGCCAAACTTTCCTCCAATAGTGGTTCCAAATCAAGTTCTTCCTCCTCTTCTTGTACAACGACAACAGCACCATCCGGGCCGCCATCTTTCGATTCAAGTGTTTCATTCAATTTTCGTAAATGTTCTGGTGTTAAACGATGTTCAACCCATTCAATTCTAGCTGGAAACTCTTTGTTACATATATTACATGTTGGATGTAAATAACGTTTCAAACGTTGATGCGTTTCTGTCCTAAAAACAACAAAAATAATTATAAAAAAATTTATAATAAATATAAACAAATAATGATTACTTTCTATGGGTAACAATTTTACCCAAAAATTTCAAATCGCACATATTACAATGACTTTGTGGTTCATTGTATTTATTAAATTTCTTCAAACGATGCATACGATTCCATTCAATCACTTTTTTCTCTTCAGCCAAACGCATATTTTCTCTTAATATGTTAACAGTTATTGCAATGCTTTCTTCTAATGTATTTAACATTTGTTTATGTGCCCGACCACGTATATGCTTTTGCATTGATTCACCATCCCACATTTCCTTATTACACACAAAACAATGTAAAAATTTAACAGGCACATCGTAATATTTGCCTGCACGATTTACTGGATCATTATTATTCTTTTTCTGTTCATCGTCAACCGTTTGTTCGACATCGTCATTTTCTTTTTTTACATCTGGAATATTTTTCTCTTCTTTCCAATCGCGTTTCGTCTCTTCACCAACATCTTCATCACGATTTTCTTCTACTGTATTATTGTGTTCTTGTTCTTGGTCTTTTTTCTCATTCACTTTTGGTTTATCGTTACGTCTGCTATTATCTTTTCTGTCTTTAGAACGGTCTTTTGAGGATCTACGGTCACGATTTCTGTTACGATTGCGATTATTGTCCATTGGACGCCAACTGCCGCCTCCATTTCGACTCTAACAGTTATTCAAAATCGTTTAATAGGTGCATAATGTATGATTTATGATAGAAAAATGATGTGCGATTTAAACATATTCGAACATGAATTCGATATAATGTATAATGTACATGTTTATTATAAATTTACCAAATAAAATCGCACATCATGTGAATTTTCATTAAAGGACAGTCGAATATAATTATAAAATTTCTATCCCACCAGAGAATAGAGAGTGAAGACAAACATTAATAAAAAAATCAGTGTTGCGTCAATTGTTAAATGTGTGTGGAAAGATAAGAAACACTTGAGGCAACAAATAAATTGTTTTGGATGACCATTCAACCTGATTTTTGCTTTTTTATATAAAAATATCTCCATAATTAACAAAAAAACAAATTAACAAGAAAACTATTCGGATAGTTTTATTAAAATTTAATGCATTATTACCTTATTATAAGGTTCGTGTCGTCTGAAATCACGGCCTCTACCAAATCGATTAAGATCATTGTCTTGGTTAGAGAAAGCAGGAGTTGTATTCAAAGAAAGTAATGATGGTGGATTGTTGATTTGTTGTTGTTGCGGTTGAAATAAGCTAGTTAAAGCTAAGGCAAGTTGTTGGGGGTTTGATGTTAATTGAGATATCAAACCCTGATTCATAGAATTATTTGAGGGGACATTCCCTTGCCAGGGACTAACATTGCTTCCTTGAAATGGCTGATGTTGAGAAAACGAGCGATTGCCTCTCTGAGGGCCGCCCATTCCACCACCCGATCTTCTAGATGCCATTATTTCTGAGTGTTTAATAGGCTTTCTCAAAAACTAAATTGTAAATTCCAAAAATTAATTAAAAAAATCTTTCACTACAAAAACAATAGAATTGAAACAGAAAGGAGCGTCATGGAATGTCAAAACGCCGTAGAAAGACGACATTAAATATTTTAATAAAATGAATATGTTCCTTTACAACTAACCATTTATACCACATTTTCAATTACACAAACTTACCTCGGTTAAAAAGTCGACAAAACACTTATTTTATAGCAGATTTATATTCTGTATTTTATGTATTTATTTTATTTCGAGCACAAAATGCCGTACTTATGTTCCGGTAGCTACTACGAAAACATCAATCTAAACAACGCCTACGAGTCCTATTATCATCTCTTTTTAACATGTTGTTATAAACAAAGATAACAGTATGTAGTCTTAAGCGCAAACTCGCGTAGTTCAGACAGGAAGTGGGTAAAGTAGTCAAATAAATGTCTTAAATAGTACATAAATTGTTACATAGTTATTATAATAATATTTTTGTTTACATAAAATACACATCATTAAATAATAATACTATGTTTATAGAATAGTTTAATGAAAATGTTGTTTAAAATGTTTCGCAAATTTTCAAAATATTATTTTCAAACAACTAGTTTACGTAATTGCATTTTAGTCCATCTCTTTTTATTGTACATATTAAAAAAAGACGGATATACTTGACGTATGTCTAGATTTGTGGTAGAATCAAAACATAGCTAACTTCATCTTTATGTATAAACGAGAGGTCATCCATTACATGTTCGATTATTTTTAAAAATTCTAGCTAGTGTTAAAATAATGTCAGATTGGGACACAGTAACAGTTTTAAAGAAGCGGGCTCCAAAAGCGTCAGCAATGAAAAGTGAGAAAGTCGTAAATGATGCACGTCGACAAGGCATACAAGTGGAGACACAAGTCAAGTGTAAAAACATTCTAGAATAATCATTTAGTTAGTTTTATTTTTTTATTTTTTTCTTATCGTACGATTCAGGGGGAGCCGGCAGCAATAAGCAACATGTAAATACAAAAAATACAGCAAAATTAGATCGTGAAACGGAAGAATTACGACATGAAACAATACCATTGGAATTGGGTAAATTAATACAACAAGGTCGACAAGCAAAGAATTTAAGTCAAAAAGATTTGGCAACAAAAATCAACGAAAAACCGCAAGTTATTACTGATTACGAAGCTGGTAGAGGTATACCGAATAATGTGATCATTGGTAAGATAGAACGAGTGATTGGCATCAAGTTAAGAGGAAAAGATCGTGGTAAACCGTTAGTACCCCCTGGGAGCAAAAAGTAGGTGTCCCGGGGGGCACATTTCGAACTTATTTTACTACTTGTACTCTTACGGAGGTTCACATTTAGGTGTCCAAAATATTCAATGTAAATCTTACACTTACAAAGTTAATACCCTCACTGATGATGATTTTTTTGTTTTTCTTGGTTATTAGAATGTGAATAGTTAATTTACAATAAACATTTTTGACTAATGGGCTTTTTTGTTTTTTATCACACAAAAAGACTTTCGTAGGTATAAGAACTGATTTTTTTATTTATGTTAAATGTTTAATAAAAAAAGCTTTTAATTAATTTATAATTTTTTATTCAAAAACATATTTAATCCTTTCTTAATGGGAATTTCTCCTCCTTTATACCATCCTTGGTTAATATATTAATTAAAATACTATCACCAGTGTAAATATCGCGTTCAGCAGCCGAAATGAACACATCTTTCAGGATGGTAAGTGCTTTTTCCAACGATAATGCAACATTTGAGGGAGTTGCCATGTTCTTTTGGCCGATTTGATTATCCAGCAATGGTTGAAGCAAAGCTCCAGCCGAACCGCCAGCACGGTAAGTGGTTTTTTCACAATGACCGACTGGATCGTAACTGAAAATGCATCCTTTTCCTTCCGTATCGAAACCAACAAGCACATTCGATACGTAATAGGGGAAGAAACGTTTGTAGTAAAGCATGGTGGATAGCATTTGGGCACAAGCAGTAGTCGACATTGTCTTATTATGTTCTTGTTGATACATTTGCAAACGGGATGTTAAAATACGTGTTAAAGTTAATGTATCACACCAACATCCTGACGAACCAAGAACTGTTGTCTTCGACAACGGGAACAGTTTGTTTTGTTCGCGTGTGTAGATGGAAAAGCCAGAACTTAAACGTGTATCAGCACCAATTACGACGAAATCATCGCCAGCAATAGCCACAATACTCCTAAAGAAGACGTTTTAAAAATTAAGACTACAAGAAAATTTATTTATTTACCCTCCATTGTCTGCATAAGGGCTGAATTGATGTTGAATAGGTGCTGTTTGATAATCAGGATAATTTGGTTTTGTGTTTTCCATAAATAAAGACATATTTGTTAAATTACTTTAGTTTTCGGTGAAGCAAAAAGATGACAAACAACTTTAAAAAGCAATGTGAAGTTATCTACTAATTATTAGAATGTCATGGTAGTGCTTTCCATTTAATTATAGTTATTTGTTCTGTCTTTTTCTAATTCACGCAGAAAACAAAAAGAACAAATAAGCTACTTAATATGCAAATCTTTGCGAGACATCGGTGTGTTTAACTAGAAGAATAAAGCATAGATTATACCGGTGCCGGTGTATCGCTAGATATTTCCTTTACAGTTTTAGATCACTTTCGATCACTAGAGAATCACTTTAGATCACTTTTGTTTTAGTACATAACCTCAATTTCTATTTTTTAAGCATTTTTCCAATTTTTCCTAGTGGGTAATAAATTCATATAGTTAATTAAAAATGGGCAAACAAAGAAGGGCTAGACAGAAATTTCATGCAGCAGCTGCAAAATTAGCTGCATCTGTAACGAAAACAGATACATCTTTCTCTTCAGACACAGCGCCTTTGATCCCCTCAAGTCCAGTGGAAAATATCTTTTCTGGAATAAACATAAACTTTGATAGCTTAAAAAAGAATCTTTCAGACGATACGCAAAGTGTACGATCATACAAATCCATAAAATCAGAATGTGGAGCGACGAAAACATTACCAAAAAAGGACAAATTGAAGTTGAGAAGAGAAATATTACTTAAAAAGATTGATACTGTTAATCAAATGAAGAAACAGTTAAAAATAAGGAACAAAAGAAAGAAAACTCAGTTAATTGGTGATACAAATCCGCTGCATGATGCTTTGCCCTCGTTAGAATCTTTGCTGAAAACAAAAACTATAAGCAAATCTGGTAAAATTACGTCAATGAAGAAGAAATGTGTTGAAAAAGCCTCCAAACGAAGGAAACAGCTTATCAACGGTGTAAAAACGTTTAAACAAACGCTGAAAAATAAAAGATTCAAAACTAATCCTTTACAAGCTGTTACAGAACATATTCAGTATATTGTTCAAAGTGAAGCGAAAATTAAAAAATAAAATCGATAATGTTATTTTATTTGTTATTTATATTTCCCGCCATTAATCCCATATTGAGGTTGAATGCTGGTTGGTCAAATTTGAATTACGTAAGCAGCTGAGTAGGTTGTAATGCGAAATAATGGGTGCGAAGTGCGAAGGTCGAGGGAATTTCCACTATATTGTGCGAATTTCCATCCACCAATCAATCACGCAATTCTAGCATGTGGGTAGATAATTAATAAGACATAAGGATATTAAAATCATCATTAGTTCGTCCTTAGACATTGACTGGTAAATTTGTTATAATATTTTTGTAGTTGTAAAATGTCCTTAAGTAAGTTTTCAATTTTATAACCTACAAACTTACGTAATACACCCCAAAAATAAATCGTTATCAAACAATTTTATTGTGTGTTAAGGTACGATGGCTGATGCAAGACCGTACGATGAAACCCAAAGTGAGAGACTAGCAAGAAAGTCCAAAGAATTCCCAGTGTTTCCAATTGGTGAACAATTTTATGTTTTTTTGACTATTGTGCAAATTATAATTATAATTTTTTTTAGCGATTGGAGTGTGTGCATTGGGCGTGGGTTATGGTGTATATGCATTTAAAAATCGTGGCCAAATGAGCACTAGCGTATATTTAATGCATCTTCGTGTTGGGGCACAAGGGGCTGCTGTGGGCACATTAACTCTTGGTCTTTTATACACAATGTATAAAGAACATATACTCAAAGAGAAATAAAAATATATTCTTCAATAAGTGGACAAAATAAAGTAGCAAATTTTAAAAAGTATTGTATAGCAAATTTAAATTATATTTATTTATTGGTAAAATTTTAAATGTAAAAATATTGTTGCAACTACTCCATTGTGATATTATTTTGTAACCACAATTAAGTAATAATTAATTAATCTATTTTAATCTCCAAGAGAATGTTAAATTATTTTCAAATAAAAAAATCCTGCCACTATATACGTTATTTTTCTTGAAACCTGTTGAATTATACAAGAAATTTTTTTTGTATTGATAAAAGAAAACCAACAATATACATTTTGAAACATTTATCATCATTTTTATATTATAATTTATTGATATTACATAAAATTATGAGTGGAAAAAGAGTTCATAAATAACTTATGAGCAAATTTGTAGTGAAAATTTATACATATTATTAAAAACAACTATTTAAACACTAGTAATATTTTTTTATTTTATATTGCACAAAAACATTAAAAATTGTTATTTGAATATAATTGTACTAATTATATAACACACGTAGTAAAATATGTGTAGGATGCTCCTTTTTTTGTTTATTAAAAAGATATATGTATGCCCTAACATTGTAATATAGTATAAATAGACAAATTTAATGCTGTAACATAAGGTATTTATAAATAAAAAAACAGTACAGAACATCCTATACAGAAAGAGAATAATTACATTATCGAACGAATGTCATAATTTTTTTATAACATTATTAATATAAATATATTATGTTGTTCTTCGATGAGTGCTTAAAAATATGTTGCCATAATAAAAAGGTACAAATTGAAAATAAAAATTTTCTACCAAGGAACAAGAAACAATGGTAAAAAAAATCAGCCTGCTTATTAAAAATTTTCGTAACCATGACAACGTTGATAAAACATTAAAAAATCGTTACCATGATTACGGACGTATTAAATAGATAACATTTACGAATAATACATTAATTAAAAAAACATTCTATTATTCGCAAATGTCTTTTTTGGAAAATATTGTATAGGTATGCGTTAGGCCAAAATTTCTACAAATGATGTTACAAAGTCGATTCATAGAACGACTAAATTTTCATTTCACCTATTTGAAATTACTAGAAATTCACTAGAATGGGAAATGACTATAGCCTAATAGTAATAAACATGTACAGCATATTCATTTTCATTTCGATAATGTTTTTAAGGAAAAAAACAACACAGATAATTGTTCTCAAATATGATAAACGAAAAAGACCGCTCTTTTACTTAACATGGATAGAAATATCGTTTTAGCAGTAATCGATATATGCAGTTATATTATGATTTCGTTGGTAAATTTTCATATTATTTGAAAAACAGAATAAAATATTGCACTCACAATTATATATTCTATGTACAATAATATAATTAATAATTATGTATATTCATTATATTATTTAAGAATATTTTTGAAAAAGTATCGATAATTGAATTGAAAATTAGATTTATACAATTTTATAATATATATTGATTACATTTGGTTTTATTTATTCCTTTTATTTAAATAGTATTAAGAGAGCTAAAAACATGTCAGTATAATTACTTTTTAGATAATTTATCAATTTTTTTTTCTTATAAACAGTCAAATGGAAGTTTATTCCAATTTAATTTACAAATTAACGAAAACGAAGTAACATTATTTAACACACATTTATTGTATTTAATTATAAATCTATTTATTATATGCATAAACAGGTACTAAAATCAATTGTGAACTAACTAAATATTTTGGAAAACGATTTGTTTTTATTCTCCAATAGGAGATATAGTTTTAAGTATGTGTGGAAAATATGTTATTTCGTAATTTTATTGAATAAATGTGTATATTTAAATGCTTGATAAAAATTTCTTTTTCAAAGAAGCAACATGTGCGACAACTATATAGATTTTCATTAAATTGTTTATTATTCTATTGCAAAAAATTACAAAATTAATTAAATAAACCTATATATTATGTATATTAACTTCAAATCATTATGCATGATTATATAAGTTAACTCTATAAGAGTAAATAAATGTAGTTTTGATTTGAAGCAATATACAATTTTTACCAAAAAAACGAAGTGACTTTAAAATACCAATTAAACATTCACACATACTCTTTTTGGTGTAATTTTTATCACTCAACTGCCATTTTTAGTGCATCAAAATTAAACATAAGTACAAATCCATTTACAAATACAAAATAAATTAGAAATATCGCACGTTTCGTAAATATATTTCCCTATTTAGCTTACATTTAAACATTTTACATAATGTTTCTCAGTGGCAAGTATATAATTATTATTTAATGTACAACAAAGATTTCAAGATATAGTTTTGGCTATAATTTTTGCCTAAAGTTAGTTTTTTTTATATTTTCTGGTGTGCATAGAAGCTAATTTTTCACATACAATTCTGCTGTTTTAAAACCAATCTAATATAATTACTAGAATGGTTGCAAATCACGCTTATTACATATATAATAATATATTTTTTGGTTGTTTTAATAAAGGCTTTTTACATAGTAGTTTTTATTCCATATAATTTTGCACTTTTGCTTATCACACGTGCAATATAATATTTATTTATGTTTTTACTATATATATATAATATTTATTTATTATTATAATCTACGACTTGTGTGTTATACTCGTGAAATATTTTTTTTTGGAAATAGATAAAAGGATAGTCAGATACACTATAATTTCTTTCAAAGTGGTAGAAAATGTCTAGAAAATGTTCTTTTGGTATCCACTATTATATGGAATAATGAAAAAATTGAGATAGAGGCTGGTATCAACTATATTATTTGATAATTTTGAGAGAGTAAATAAAATCTGAGGTACTCTATTATGTTTACATAATTTAGAAGAAATTTTATTGTTGATAAATGAAGAAAATTTTAAAAATACATATGTATGTTGCAATTGAGGACCTCAACAAAAATAATTTAAATTTGCACACATCATTCACGTTAAAATATATATACCTATGTATATAGGTAGTTTGTGTATTATTTAGGATATAAATCTGGTACGTTTAAAACAAAAAAAAATTGTTTGAATAAAACCTCTCATAGTTTTATTCAATTTGTTTCTAATTATTCAGTTCCAGTAAATTTAGTGTTCTTTTGTTGGTATTTTTTTTTTATTAAAGAGGTATATTTAGATGGATATTGTGACTAAATTGTTCTATTTATGCGAACTAAATCCAAATGCAGCACCACCATTTCCACCACTACGATGAAAATGTACATTTTGCCATTTATTATCCCTTTTATGCCATACACGACTCTCTTCTGATTGGTGTGTGTGTGCTTGGCCATGTCTGAAATGCAACAAAATTTTCTAAAACACCATTCAGATTGTGTGAAAATTAATGTATTACTTGTCCATGTATTGTGTTAATCGTACATATGCAATACAAGCTGCATCCTCGCCCAACAAATGCACGTGCGGATTCAATATTGTTGTATTAACGGCTTTACAATTTTTACCCAACACTGCAAAATTAATTCAAATTGTTAACAATTGTGACAATGAATAGATTTTGTAATAAAAAAATCGTTTTCTAACCATTATCGAAATAGAACTTGTGGAAATCCATTCCTTCCACTAAATTACCCATCGCTTCCGGTTCAAATGCTGTTAAATGAGGATCACATATTTTTCTACAAAATAAAATTGATTCTTTAATATAAAAAATAAATCTAAACGTTTCATGTTCAATGAACAATTGGAAGGCAAAAAAAAATTATGTGACTTGGACAATTTTCTTATAGATTTGAAAATAAAATACATTTATAAAACAGTATTATGACGATTTAAAAATGACTTTATAAATAATATTTAATTATAATATTAATGATACAATACTTTTCACTTTAAAAAATGGTGAATGCGCTCATATTAAAAAAAATTGTAAAAAACTAAAAAAACCCGTTTTACAAAGTGAAATTGAATGTTTTCATTATAGAAAGTAATTTCGAACGTTCATTGAACAAATTTGTATGGCAGAATATTAATTCTCTTGGAACCAAATAAAAAAAAGATGCAAAAATGGTGAATGCACTTATAAAACTCACGTGTAAGCTTCAAAGTCTCCAGTGTTAATGGCTTCTATAAGTTGTTCAGTCATTTTGATGATTTCTTGTCTTCGTGCTGTGAAAAACAACAATTTATAAATAGTTATTTCCATAATAACAATATAAAAAACAACCAGTGACCATCAACAGTTCATTTAATTTACTTTAGAGAAATATATAGAGAAGAACTACAGAGGAGCACCAAGTACCACTGGTTTATAATACGTGGAAAATAGTTTTTCATAATAATAA
>SSSI01005392.1:0-11871 GCA_004796505.1 Oryzaephilus surinamensis
TACTTATAACCCTCGAAATGCATATAGAAAAATACAAGTATATTAATATACACCTCTTTAATGAAATTATATTATATATTCTTAATACCCTGTTAAATTATTATTAGATGTTGGTTAAATTTTTCATTGTTTTTAACATTTAATTGAAAAATATTAAACAGATGTTTTAATTTTAATAAAATCCTGCATTCATAGCGGTATATTTCCTGATACATTCCTACATAAATGTTAAAGGTTTTTCGAATGAATCTATACACATTTCGTAATTGTTGAATACGAATTTGATGAAGTGAAAGAAAGTGTAGCACGTAACCATTGCCTTTATATTTCATACACATATTTATGTACATATAATGCTGAAGCTTTTGGTGTATACTTTTTAAAGTAAAAACTTTTACATCAAAAACATGTGTACAGAAGTGAATTACATTAGCTGTTTTCCAATTGAAAGCACATTTAAGGGGAATATTGAGGGTGTCAAGGCGAAGAAGACGACAGGAAGATCTGCAATCGACAGCCGATATCGGTTCAGACTAATATATACCCAAAGGTTGGAATATCAGCCGTCTGAAATGCGACTCTGGCCTGAAATAAATCAGGACTCGTAAATTTGAAAAGTTTTAAAACATTTTTGAGCAATGCCTGAGTTTCTGTGTACATATATATATGTATATATGGCATAGTATCTCGAAGTAATTTTGCCCTCCAGTTCTCTCCTTACACCATCCCTTATTTTAACTGGTGCTTTTAGTCACCAATACCAACATAAAATAATATAAGGAGGCGAACTAATGAAATTGGACGTTAAATTGGAATTTCATCGATTCACAAAACGTGACAGACATCGGAATCTACATTTATTAAAGTTTTTCATGAATAATTTGACATTTTTTTACTCACTCCTCGTAAGCATCAAAGACACATTTCAACGAATATAGGTTTAATATGGATTTTATTGTATTAAAAATAACTCTATCATTCATTTCAAATTGTTTCCACTTTATAACAAAACTTTAATTATATAAAATGATGGGAATTTATTGAATTCAATATAATATTTCCTCTCTTTATATACATATACATATATATATATATATGTATATATTTAATGTAGTGCTTCTCTTCTCGCAAAACTCCCAATACTCTGCACATAAAGCTAAATTGTATTAGTAGCTATTTTATGGCAAAGTTATATGGGCACTAAAATTAAATTAAGAGGTAAATCTGTATGTAAGTCATCTATTTAGGAAGCTTCCGTTCGAAGCTCGCAAATAGTGTGTGAAAATAGTCTATTCACATTAAAAAGTCACTAATAGAAGTAGTAAAAACCAAACAACATTTTTCAGTTAACTTTCCACACTTTACATTAAAAGCCGTGACCACAATATAAATGTATATGTGTGTGATATATTATTAGAAAATACCTTTATTTAATCAAAGTTGATCTAATGCACATCCAATGTACTAAAACTAAGTTGCATCAAGTACACATCACTAATACTTATAGCGAAAGTGATAGGTCTTTGCAATTAACATTGTATTGTATTATATGTAAGTGTATTTCACCGTTAGTTGAATGGTGTGTAATAATGTTGTAAATGCTTTGGCCAATTTGAAGCTGTATGGGATGGCATCGAATTGTGTGCGGCTTAACTTCCATTACAACATACCAAAGACTCTTGCTCTCTCACGCCCTGTATATATTACAGTCATCAAGCTCTTCCGTGTCACACTATACAGATAGAAAGTGGAATGCTATAACATTACATAAATGACTCCAACCCTTATCTTGGGGCCCCCATCGGCCCTCTAACATACATTTATAGCTGACAAAGTCTTAATTTTGTAACTCCCTCTAATCTTGTTCCAATGTAATTTTCTTCAAAAAGGGAGAGGATGGTAATGGAATCAAATAAAAACGTCAATGTTATTGTTGGATAATAATAATATATTTATGCAGTTGCATATATCGTACGGAATATTTGGTTGACTAAACAAGACAGTGTAAACCTTTCCGATTTGCAACTCAGCTTTCCGGTAATTAGGCAACAATTTCCGTCTGTTAGTTTGTAGTCGTTGTCTTGCTTGATGTAACATACGTTTCGGCTCCCACGACCTCCTACCTCTTCTATCTAAACTATGTATATGATTTTATGTCCGTTCTACTGAACATAAACTTATCCACTTGATATATGCGTATTTTTTTTCATATTTTTGATATTATAAATATTTTTGTATATAGGAAAGCGTCGAACAAGAAAAACATTTTATGCATTGACTGTAAATCATTTCAATGTATATGTCCAGGTGCATTTTATTTTCCACCGTTTTCTAACATTTACGATTTTATATACTGCATTTACATTGACTGAGTATACATTTTATATAAATGGTTTTTTCCAACTTTGTAGTCAGTCTATTTTGTTAAAAGAATCAATTTCAATTACTGTGTATACAATTGTATTTGTATGTGCATTTAATTAATATGGATATGAATCAAGTTTCTGATTTGCGGCGTTTTCTTGTCATTTCCTTTCAAGTTTGTGCTCTATTTTATCTATTCACGTAAAATTGTATTACCAGTGTGTGTTTGTTGTTTTGTTGTATATATGTGTTATATCTAAAGTGCCCGAACCTATTTATAATTTCATTAAATTACACAGACAATTTTAGTTTAAACTGTACAGTACACACAGAAACACACAGCAGCATATATTTATTCACGTATATAATTCAGTACAATTTCAATTATTTTCAAACCAACATTAAAATTTCATTTCGTGCGTCACAAGAACGAGTCGCTCTAATAAAAGGGTTGACTTCCTTGTATTGTTAAAAAATTCGGTCTACCCTTTACTCTAATATGAGAAAAAACTATGACACACAAAGCCATGGACATCAGGATGTTATAACATGTACGGATGTGGGTCGTCCGGTTTTACTGAATTGTGGAGAGGGTTTTTTCTCTCGGACGTATGTGAGTGTAAAAGAATTTCCTGTAATGTCAAAAATGTCTCCGAAAATAAACTGAACGTCAGAACAAACTTTATTGTAAAAGAAATGAAAACAAATAGATTTTCTCTACATGTGTATATAAAACGCTTGTTATCTGAAACAGCATCATACAAAAGAACAATATGAATTACGCTATTTCGAACGTCATAGATCAATAATAATAAAAAAGAAATGAAACGAAGACAACTTTTGTCTATATTGCAATAAAACTTATTCTCCAACAGAAATTTTTATTTGTTTAGAGATTTGCTGTCCAACAATTTTATAATTTTAAAACATATTAAATTTGTTTTAAACGAATTTACAAAATAAAAATGTTTTCCAAAATATGAATCTTGTTTCACTTGGCTGTTTATTACGTGTAATTTATAATTTTATAGAAAAGATAAATGTTATAAAGCTTTTTCAAAAGCTGATATTTTGCATGATATATTTTATCAAGTTATAGGGTTCAATTATAAAGTCTATAAACTTTTAAATAGAAGTTTAAAAACATTATGCATACTTATTAAGTTATTATACCCAAGGCCAAAGTTTGAGATACTCTGTTTTTGGTTTAGATTTAAGTTTTTTCTTTTACTAGTTCAAAAGGCCATCTCCTGATGGAAGAATGATGTCTAAATTAGACCCTTGTTTTGGGCCGTGTATATGAATTAGTCTTTAGATTATTATTTAATGCAAATATCCTGTATTAAAATTTATTACTTTTTTTAAGTGTGTGAGATCAAAAGAGCGCTTTTTTCAAGCACAAACAGAAATTTTCTAATTTGTAATTAAAATGCAATTTCATGCCGAAAAGTTTGTTTTTCCTTAAATGTGTATAATATTTTCGTTCATTAACGAGAACCAAACTTTTTTATATATACATATTATGAACGAAATTTGCGTTAAAGCATTTTTCAAAATGTTAATTTGTTTATTTTCACTAGCAATTTTAAACTTTATAATTTTTTTTTTTTAAAACAATCCTGTGAAAATTAATTATTAATCATAATCAGTCATTTCTAGTATATTATCCTAATACCTATTTATGTTTATAACAAATAAGTAATTGCCTTAGATATTAGCCTTCGGTCATTTTAAACGTTTTGCACTAACAAATAAGGTACAATAATTTTGTGTACATGGCAAACTTGTATCATAACTATCTAAACTATCATATATTCTGTTACATACAAAAGTAAGTACTTGGAAAACTTATCCAGGAATAACGTACTTGATATTGAATTTGATATAATAACTTGGAGTATTCTGTATCTATACGTATTAGGTGTTCTAAACACACCAAACTAATTAAACACTATTACCGTAATCATTAGTTTAGTGTATTAAAGCAACAACGGTAGTACAACACCGATACAAACACAGGCCAAATAAAGTAACAGTTGGTTTAATTGTAAGAGTTGTATATAATAGTGCTATGGAAGAACTGATTTCAACATAAACTGATTCATCTAGTTGTAAATTTATAATTAACGAAACACACTTTATATACATAAGTATACAATACATTTTGTTTAATTTAATATTATAAACTAGGTGTTTATAAACTATTTGCGTTTGAAAATTTTCGTATAAATATGTACTTATATAGTTGACTATTTCTAATCGATAAATGATTATACATTATTTGGGTATAGAAACTATTAGAAACCACCACCGTGTGCATTATTAATCTTTGTTATAATAGTGAATTTTCGACCTAAAGACTATTAATAACAAAACATGGCACCCCAACTGTTACATTACACCACAAAACCGACATAGTGCAAATCCTTGTATATCGTTCAGAGACCATATTAAAGAATCTTGTAACATTTTTATACATGTTTTATATTTTGAAATTCTCAAGTTGATAATTTTTACAGCTAATTCAGCTATTAAGTTAAATGTATTCGTATAATGTAATTACAATTTAAATTAGGATAAATGTACGTCTTGGGAGTACGAAACTAATTCAAAAAAAGCTCTATATATTTTATAAAAATGCAAGTAGTATTTTAAAATGTAAGCAAAAATATATATTAAATATTAATTCGTGTCTGATGAACGTTGAAAACATGTTTTGCAAGATAAAATGGCTCTTATTAACCTAGTTTTGATAATAATTCACTTTAAAATGCGAACAAGCCGGTTATTTTATTTATAATAAGTGAAAATGAAGAAATTTTTATCTAATTTTGCTGTAATTTTAATGTCAGAACAAAGTTGATAATAATCAAATGATGCCCATCTTTCATTACGCACTTAATGTACTTTATGCTTTCAATTAAGCTGTTCATGAAACATTTTAAATATTAAAAAAAACGTGATACCTTAATTGGTAAATGTAAATTGCCCATCAAATGAAAAATGAAAACCATCTTATCCAAGAAAAAATGTTGCAACTTGATTTGTGATAATGGAAGTGCATTAAGGAGTTCATAATGAAACATGTAATTTATGAGATGATCAGATAATAATTTTTTAAACATTTGTTAATAGATTGCAACATCACTTAACAACATATGAATAAATTAATATAATGAGAAAAATCGTCTACACGAAATATTTTTCAATAATTTATAAATACATAATGCTAAATGCGTTAACGGTATATATTATATGCGAACATAACATAAATTAAATTTTTATGTACATACATATATACATAATATTGGACCTAAGGGAAATACTTCACATACATCTGAGTACCAAACCCATCACAGTCCATCAAATTTAATTTGAGTATACACTTGTGAATGTATGTAGTGAGTGGATCGTTGATATAGTAATTTACGTACATATTCGAGTTTATAATAATAACCACCACTTGCTTGTATATTTCACAAAATGTATTCATATCTGCAGAATACAGAAATATATATCGAAAAATTGGATTAAAAGCAAAATCTCTTCAAAACTGTCCTTCGTTTCATTGTTCCTAGTTTAGTATATTTTCTACCTACTGTTTCATGAATCATGATTAATAATTAAATTCGGCCTAGATAAATGTAGTAATTTGGTATATAGTGTAATACGAGGGGGATGAGAGAAAGATGGAGACTTGCGTGTGTGAGTGAGAAGGTTTTAGTTTACCCTCCTGTAATATACTTGCACCATTGACCGACCGTTATCTGATTTTCAGTACACGAACACCATATAATATCTATAGGAAAAATGTACTGTAGCGGAAATTTCTTACAGACTGACTCATGTGCCATTAAGACACCTGCACAACCAATTTACATCAATGACATAACACGAAAGCCTTCATTTATATACACTATATCAAAAAAATCTATTTGATTTTTTAAACAAAAATTTTCGTTTCTTTTCTTATCATTTCAAGTAATTTGATTAATGTACATTTAGTGGTTTCCTGGTTTCATGTTCTAATCCTAAAATAGTGGAAATGGGACCTTTTCTACTTCCTTGAAACAGAATCTTTTTATTTAGCAATAAAATGGGCTTTTTCGTATTATAGTGTGTGTTAACGAATCACGCTAAAACGGTTTCAAACCATAAATTATCACGGTTGTGTGAAAGATGGAAATTGTACGGAAGTGGCTTTTCGGTATATTGTTAAAATTTTGATACGGATGTTACACCACTGATAAATTGTATACATAGTATATGAACGGATAGAATGACTTCTACATCCACATCAAAACGTTACACAGGTATACAATAAATACTGTTTAATATATGTATAATACAGGACGATTCGTGACAATGTCGACCCGTTGTTGCACTTTCACCTGTACTGACGTCATCCATTCAACTGTACAACAACACACAATTTCATATAATGATCGTGCTTGTATTTGTAAAGAGTAACGCGTATCGTCGTCGTCGTGGCTGTTATTGTACATGGTTATTGCCAGTAGACTTACTTTCCATGTGCCTTCGTTGGCTTTAAACGTGCACACAACACACTATTCTTGCCTATCTTAACGAGAAAGAAGAGGGCGAAAAGTAGAGAAAGAGGACCGAGACAACACCAAGTTGCAGACACACAACTCACACAAACGCTTAACGGTATTTTGTGTTTTTGTAACAGGTGAATGACTGTGAATGTACAATACAATACACAATCCAACTGTTCTCTTTTTATTCAGTTCTCGAGCTCTTTAAAAATCCATCTCTATCTAGTTTTTGTTCTTCCTTATTCATACAACAATTTATATATGTTGTTGTAAAACTACTTACGAGAACAATATATTGTTTTCTATGTTTTAAATTAAAGTCTACTTCAATATGTTTTTTATTGAAAAATATGCGTTTTCGCAAAAACTCAATTGGGTTTTCACTGAAAGACGAAGTTAGCGGTGAAAGTAGCATTTTCCTCAAAAATAGCAACAAATTTCATATTGTAAAAAATATACTGAAATGGGTGAGATATATGAAAATTTTATAAATTTTTTTCCTTTAACATACATACATTTCATTAGAATACCTTGTTTTACGGTTATTCATACCTTTATTATTTCTTTTGCTCAGGTATTCAAACAAAAACACAATAAAGTGCACACATATACGGAAAAGATGTATACGTTTGTGTTTTTAATAAACATTCTTTGCATTCTTTTGTATCAGAAAAAAACAAAATGTTGCAACTAAAATTTTTGTTATTGTTGAAGAAACCGTGAATAATATTTTTTTTCATATTTTTTTTTAAAGATAAATTGACAAAATGAAATTAATCAAGTAGAATAATAGTCTGGTGGAAAAAATCCTCTTTTACTCCATTCTTTTACCACATATTCTTTTTACGACAAAGAAATATTGTTAAACAATTTGTGCTATATTTTAACAACATTTTTTATCTTTTCGAACAAATATTGGTTTTTCTGCTATATGTAGCTGTAGTATTACGTAAAATACATACATACTCGTACAAACATGTAATTAACACAACATTTGAAATATTGTCCAAAATACGTGTTGGAAATATTTGTGGATACACCATATTCACAAATAAATATGTATATGGTGATTTGGTGAATAATAACAATTATTTATTAGGGCAAGTATTTTATTAAAAATATCTGTGATATCTTGCAATGGAATTTTATATGTATTTTGTCTGACTTTGACGCCAACATCCAACATAATATAGCTATAAGACTGATTTATTAGTAGAAATGGAAAATTTTTAATAATATAATGTTTAACACCAAATTAAAACTACTGCAATTATTTTTATATATTCCCATTACATTTTAAATGCATTTAAAATTATAATCAACATTCCAATCATAAGAATTTGTCAATAATTCACTTATAATATTCGGTACGTAGAATATGTCTGTAAACATTAATAATTCCGGACTTAAACTTGTAATATGTTTGATTAGTAACATCAGTATTTATTGGTGGGACAATAAATCCTTTCGAGATTTAACCAATCTCACCAGGCTTACTAATAACAAAATCAATGGCTAACTTCATAAATACTTTAATGATAGTGCAAGATGTTGGCAACAGCTCTAAAACAAAATTCTTCTACCACCTACATGGTATAGGTATATGTGTAATTTGTTGCATTGGACACGTCCACATCGCCATTCAACAAAACCACAATTGTTAGCACTAATTACACTTCTATTGAACGTGTGTAGATCCGTTCTAACGAGCTCTGTAAATTTAATTTTTGTTTGTTCATTACGTTGTTGTGTATATGTGGTTGCCCTGGCAACGCGTGCATGTATACGGGATCCCATACCTATATCAGTTATGGTTGAAAACACCCTGTACTTAAACAGAAACAGAGAGTATTTCTACATAATGTATATATTTGTAATTGTATTTAAAGTTTCACTGTAGACTTTTAGTAAATGACCTAAATTACCCATTCCCGAAGTTTTGGATCCCGTTGAAACCCATTTAAGCTTTGGAAATAATGGTGCATTTCACTTATATACTGAGAATTATATAATATAGTTTGAAATAAATGTATATCACTGCGTACGCATTTAATATAACAATAACTTATATGGAATACAAATATATTCGTTACATCAACTTTACTTGAATTATCTTTCTTAATAAGGGCTTCTATATATGTATGTATGTGTATGTTGATGACAAAACGTTGACGGCGGCATCATCTTCTTCGCCTCAGTTAACCATCGCATACAAAAGATAATGTGAACTTAGAGTCGTAGAGCGCACAGTTTAATTTTACAAGATTATATTACATACCCGTTTCTATATGGCTTAATAAAACGACACTTCATGTTTGTGTTATGTTTTGAAAGTTTAATAAGACTCTTTATAAAGATATATCTAAAATGTATCTTCACGTACGACGAGGCCCCATATTAACGCCCATAATCTACATTTAAGCACTATTATTATACAAGAACGAATTAATATAAGCCATCCAAATACAATAAAAACCGGCTGGAAGTAATGCCCCAAGCCCCAACCATTGTTTATTTAATCAGAAAAATTGAAGACTCAAGAATAACAAAACAGTTCGTTTAAAATTCAATTTTTCCCCAAGAGGTACATTATTTATAGTCACAATAAAAAATAAATAAACAAAATCATTCCATTATGATGTGGTGTGTGTGTGTGTGTGTGTGTGTATCTTGTATGTATTTGAATACATTTGGTTATTTTTTTTTGCTTCTGTGTATTTCATCCCCCATGGGAGATAAGATGGTGATGTCGTTCTTCTTTCGCCCTTAATGTAAAATATGCGGAGAAGAGAAGCACAGCCGTGTAACAATGTCAGCGCAAAAACAGATAACGGGAATATGGTCCCTGTTGTCCCGCTGGTATTAATAGAAGTCAGTCCTGTTTAAAATTAAACAATCGAACCGTGCCACAAAACGGAATGGCGTTTGTGTGATAGATCAAGGCCATTGTGTCCGATATTTAATATTTGTTCAGCCAACCATCATCATCTCGTCCACATATAAAAATTTACTGTTTGTAACAAACAAAAAATTAAAGAGGTACTAAAATGTGACATTAATGGGCGCCATTTACACTTTCATACACCCATAATAATAATATGTAATAATTGATTATTGAAATCCATGAAAAGTAGATGGTATTATTTCCACTTGTGGCTTCTATATTCGTACTCTGATGGAATTGTGTGCGTAACAAAAAATGTACTTTAATAATACACTTGAATTTTGTTTGGTTGAACTGAAATAAGATTGAAAAATATTTCGAAATTAGATGAATAACAGACAAAGTCACCGACTCGAAAAGCCAATTAAATCTGTTGCCACTCAAATGCCACATTCCAGCCGCACAGTAGAAGTTAGAAGTACGACAACGACTAATACGAAAACGACGTCTTCTACACACTAAAATAATTTCGATTAAATTTTTCGCATGCATTGAATAAGTGTTGGAAAGCTTTATTATATTAGCAGTCAAGTGTCACAAATCGAACGCAATTGCCTTCACAGCAGCATTGCAAAAGCAAACATGTGTGTGAGGTGTGCCAAAATGCCAAACGTCGTTGTTCAATATAAATTGCCTTTTGGTATTTATTTTCTTGGTTTTGTGCGTATTAAAAGTTTAAATTTGATTTTTGTTTAGGTATATAATTGAATCATTATTATAAATAAAGCGCTATAATAAAAGGGAAGCGAACCATAACAAAAAGCGCAAAACACACAAATGAAACCCTTAAACAACATCGAACCAAAAACATTAAATCTGGAAATTGTGAGAGAGAGGACGCCTCACAAACAACAAACAACAACAACTCTTAAAAATCTTTCAAACCGTCTGTAATTTATAAAATGGATGGAAATAATAAGAAATAAGTAAATTACAAAACTGGATTTGTAAGCTTTAGATTTGCTATATTTTAATTAGGTAAAATGTATTCGTATAACGTTTTCCGTCAGCATTTAAGGTCAATTACATTAGCAAACCATCCTTTGAGTTATAAAACCGAATTAAATAACGATTACTTTGTATATAACATATGAAATGTAAATCATTAAATATATAAGGGAAGAGATGAGTTAAGAGGATATTATCTGGTAACGGCATACATTTCTCTATCATCTTTTATACACACACATATATAATATATATGGCAGTAGTAATGCCGTCACACATTTTCCCCACACATTTATATATATCAGCATTTTATTACCGTTTCCCGATTTCCAACAGTGAAGTCCTCCCGTCGTCTGGATGTCACACGCCGGTGAACTAAAACCGGCCAAGAATCGTCTATTATTTCTACTATTCACTTGTTAACTGCACATCATTGATTTTGCAATTTCTCTGTCTCGTTTGTTCTTGTTTGAAATTGTGCTTTGCTGGAAAGTTTCCGGTGGAGAAGTTTTCTCATTCATTTTCTGCAACAGTCAAGTGGAATTCATAATATTATATATATGTGTGTAATATATATATATATATATATATATAGAAAGTGGAACGTTTCATATGATTTAATGATTTTCAGGGTGAAAAACGATAACATATTTAATTAGCCCATTATTTTTCGTTTCTTTACGATTATACGATGAAATACAATTGAAATAGCGGTATTAAAAGTTGCATAAAGCAAGAAAATCGTGGATATATGTATGTGGAGATATTTTTGATAAATTGCCACATATATCTATCTATACAGGTTTAAAGAATCGATTGTTTTTATTTGTTCTAAAGTTGTTGTATAAAATCTTTAATCCCAAATGACAAGTCGTTAAAACTTTCTTGATATATCAATAAATACAACATATAAAACGGAATAAAAAAAAGCTTTCGACAGCAGAAAAGAGGTAGTACTAGTAATACCAATATATAGTAAATAATCAAAAAATTGATTTTCTCTAATTAAAGAACAAGCCATTGTTGTTTTTGCCATTGTCTGACCAATCAAATACA
>SSSI01005395.1:0-13029 GCA_004796505.1 Oryzaephilus surinamensis
GAGTATGCCTATAGTGCGGAAACTTATAAATTGCGTAAGGGATGATGATATCAACTATCACTTCCCCTTTCCATATCTTGTTATGAAAATTACTATATGTACTATAAAATATACTGTAAAATTTTCTTAGGTCGAGTCATTCTCGCTTTTGCACTTTTACTACATATGTATGTATTTTAATTAACATTGTAGCATAAAATTGAAAAGAGGAAACATTGAACTCGATGTATCGACTATAATTCAAAATTTTTGAATGTTTTAATAAACAAAAAAATCGTAATAAAATTTGCTGAAGACGTGATTCTGTCAATTTCAATTGACAAATTAATCAATTGTTTAATTACCAACCAAAAATATATCCCTAAATTCGAACAACCATTAATTTTTTAATTTCAAAAAAAATACTCCTATAATAAATTCGAACTCTTTTCATGAAAAGCCATAGATTAGATCTACCCCAAAACATATTACATGCGTAGGTATAATACATATATACCTACGCATGTGATTTGAATAAGATTCATATTTGTTCTAATTAGTTCTTTGTTACATACATATTACATACCCTATAACAATAACCGGTAAGAAGATGTTGGATAAAATGAGTGAAGCATAAATGGCGGCCAAAGTAAATGTGCCTAAAGCGCCATCACTATTAACTGAACTTTGTAAATTTGATGTACCCCAAAATGCCGTAAAATGTATCATGAATGCAAATCCAATCACTAAAACATTTTTCCAGATTCTCCAATTTTCGTTTGGACCGAAGTCATTGTCATCTTCTTCGGTTTTTACACGTTGAAATTTTGTGTCCATGACCTGATGTTCACCTCTAAAAATAAAAACAGATATGCTGTATATTCAAATTACAAAATATAATAATATCCTATTAAAAAAATTTACTAATAATTGTTTCGTAATGCGGTCCTTAATTTAACGTTTTAATTAACATAGTAATTTATTAAACAACATATTGCTATTTGAAAAAAATTACAAAATAGTTGTGGATAATTATACAGTAGTCAACAAATGGTAATTAGATATAAAAATAATTTAATTATTTTTATTATTTTTTTTTGTTTTTCCTATCAGTGTTTTATTTTATTATAATTTTTATTGGAATAGCCTTGATAAAATAATACATTTGATTCAATTAAATTCAAGAAAAAAATTCTGTGTTTCCATTTTTCATACAATTTATAAATTGTAAATTTCCATAATTTGGTAAAAACAAATAAAAACAATACTGATTATGTATTACGTAACAACAAATTTAATTTAAGTAAATAAGTGTTTTTTGTTCATAATAATACATTTTACACTTTTACTTTTTGATTTACATACATACATATGTATATATTTTTAAATTGTATATTCTTAAATTAGGCTATTGCTAAATATTCTAACGAATATAAAAATAATTTTTTTATTATCTAATAGGTATATAAAAATTTAATTATTTAAAGTTTCGATTTTATTGATTAGTAAATTAGTATTGTGTTAATTACACCATATCATACATAGATATACAGCATATACATACGAGTATAATACATATATGTACATATTATACCATATCATTTCTTATGTAGTAAATACTTAAATAGTCTTGATAAATTCCTTTTTGATATGCGACTTGAGCATACAAAAGCTGTAAAAAAAACTAAGTAGGTACAACCTTTTTAGGGTTCGTTAATTTAGAATTAACATAGAATAGTTATCCTTAGAAGTTTTGGGGTATAGGGTTTTTGAACACAGTCCCTCATATACGTAATCCTCTACTGATAAAAGATTGAAAGGGTTACCTGAGTCTCGTAAATATCTTTTCTTATGGAGGAGATCGAGTCTAGGATTACTTTAAAAAACAATAGTTAAAATGATTCAAGTAATTAATTACTTATCTATTTTAACTTTAATAATTACTAATTTTTACTTAGCTTTGTTCATCACTTCATTACCTATTATTAAAATAAACTCATTTGCGGTCACACTGTTAAATGATAACGCAGTATTAAGTTGAGCGTTATAAATTTATATTTTCAATATCTATAATGTTTGACAAATTACTGTTTCTAAATCAACATAAAGAAGTAACAAGAACAGCTTTTTCAAAATTGTTGAAATCATATCAATAATTGATATACTTAATTACTTACATATATTCAATGTTAATTTGAAAAACAAACAATATTGAAAATTGAACAATAAGTAATTATATACATTTCAAAAATAACCAGAATGAAACTGATTGTATGTAATACAAAAATCACTCCCAAGTTTAATAATAATGCATCGTTTGTCATACTCGTAAACTCGTATTCGTATATGAAGTGATGTGATCCAAAAAAAAAATAAATATTAAATATAAAAAATGTTATATTGTATACTTAATATATATATAATGTGGCTGACTATCCAGTATCCTTGAACTACGTTTAAACCAAGAATCACCAAGAACAATAGGTACAATAAGCATGGCAAAAAAATATACTTGCATGACGTTAGTGACTTTCGTTAACTATAATTTTTCACCAAAACGATGACATATTTTTGAGTAAATAAAAGAAGCACTTTCTAATCAAATTGCAAATTAGTGGAAAATTTTCTTTACGATATCCGATTCATTTAAAATTTATTCAATTAATTGTTTAAAACATTCACAAAGGAAATCCGATTGTACGTAGTTTGTAAGTTAGATTTAGTAGTAAATTTATTATTTAATTAATAAATTAAATAATTTAATTGTGAGTACAGTAGTTGGGTACATTTGATCCTTAGTATTTGTTTTCTTATATTCTAGTTACTAATACTAACCTTGTAGGTCGCAATTGTGCAGAAACTTTTCACACTTAAAAAAACTTCACTTAAACTTCCAGAATTAGTAATACCTATTTTAGGTTTTAACAAGTTCCTCTCTACGAACACTTATAGAAAGAACCCCAATATTATATAGCTGAGGAATTCAAGGTGAAGAATTTAACTATAAAACTGTTACTATTGCCCTTCTATCATATACGAACACTGTTTTAACATTGAAATGTGCGACAAATAAATGTATTATGGATATGGGCGTTTTAGATAGTAGGTCTGTAGGTATTTATTTATTCGAGGGATATCCCATACTTGCTGGAAAACGTCATTAGTGGAACAAGTTTAAAAACCACTGCTGGAATACAGCTACTCTCACAACAAACTGAATAAATAATACTTATTAATAATAATACATATTATAAGGATCATTTATCATCATTCATCATTATTACTACTATTATTATTTTATTGATAAAAAAATTTATAGGTCCCTAATTTTCTTGAAACATGCATTATCCACAAATTTATTTTAGAGTTACCTGATTTTCAATAAGTTATTACTTTATTAGACATAAAATTTTCTTCACAGAATGGATTCATAAACTTACCTAATGTATATGTACCTATATATTATATAAAAAATTAATCATACATTTTTCTATACAGTAAAATAAATGATTTTGTTTTATTTGTATGGATAAAAAATATAAGTTGTAACTATCAGGTTTGAATCGATTACATCATATATTATAACATTAATAATTTATATGCAGCTAACAGCGTTTTTACACAATTAGACTTTTGCATTTAATTAAATAAACAGCTGATCAAGTAAAATTTGCAAAATAAAATAAAATTTGCACCATTATTTATGTTTTTAAGTTTTTAAAGCACCTTGGGCTTTAAACTCGCACTTTCTAACCTTCTTCTTTTTCCCTCGCTTTTTATTAGGCAAATTTTATTTTGTTTTTACAATTCGACAATATTTTGCTGATGACGGCTCTCAGCTGAAACTAAATAGTTCAAAATAGATAAATAAAAATAAAAAGTTTGGGAAACTATTTAATAAGTTAATAACCCTTCTGTTCTAAACAATATCCAAAACCCAAATAATGTTTGAGTACGTAGAATACATAAAAATTTATTACGATATTTTAATTCTTGTTTATTAAAAGATTACAAAATCTTCAGGTCCCGTCCCAAAAGAATCCCAACTTTACCCGATGAAATAAACACATAAACCTAATTTTTTAAGTAACCAACTTTACCCGTAACGTAGTTTTTCTCACAATAATATAGAATGACATCTGTGTCTATTTAAAGAGCTTAGTGGGTTTACTAACACCCTGCAATAAACCTACTGTGCTACAAGTATAAATAAAGAAGCATTTTTTTAGAATACCAGGCCAGAAATATGAAATGCATATTTTAATTTAATTTTCTTATTTTTGTGTTACATTAGGCTTGGCCTGGCAAATAAGGACGCAAGTGTTTGCTGGTATAAAAAAAGAGTCACCTGTGGTATAACAATACAAGCAAACCAGAAATAATATAGAATTTATAGCCTTTACTAATAGTTAATTCCAATAATCCTATTCCTTATCCTAATAGTATTACAACAAAATATGTAAACAAGTACTGGCCGATAACTTTTATACCTAGAAAAATAATAGAATAAAAATTTTATTTATGGCATGGCCACACGCCATCCTTTTTTCAGGAGGTTGTTAAACCCATTAGGCTTTTTAAACAATCAGTTATAATTATATATTATTTCTGGTTGAAGTATACTAGCAACTAAACACATGTACATATGTACAATTCGCTGTTTATAGACAGTCATGTAACCAGATCACACTCTGACAAATTTATACGAATATTTTCTTCTTTCCGAGAACAATTTTTTTTTCTCATTCTAAAAGTCCCCAAACATAAGTAAATTCCTGGATATTAAAATTCCACAAGTGGCACAAATCGAATCTAAGAAATTATAATTGGAAATATTCCACTTTTATATTTTTATGTTGTAGATATATAAATAAGTAACCTTTAATCAAGTTTTTTTGCAGAGAAAAGTAATTTTTTAAGAGTTTTGACTCATTTCATGCATAAAGCTTAAATTTATTAATTTAATTTAAAAACATTTCCTATAATTATTTTATTAATATTATTTACAAAATATAAATACAAATTCATGTTTTCAACTTAGGTCTAGAAATTAATTTGCCTAGAATAAAATTGCGGATTATAATATATGCTTAGAAATTATTATTTTGTACTACATGTTAGACGTTGCAGGTTTTTCATAGTTCTACGAAAAATCGTAAAGGGAAAATTTTCATAATTCTATAAAAAATAACTTAAAAATATGATTTGTATTTGTATTATCTAAATAATATTAATGAAATAATCGTAAAGTAGGTATACATACAAGAAAACCCACTAATAGGAAAACAAAAATTTAAATTTTTGTTTTAATAAATAATTTTTAATTTATAAATAATTCATTGAATAATCCGGTTGAGTAACTAAGTTGAACGGGAATTCCATTCATAAAGTAGGTATAGTTTAACCAAAAATAATATATGTACATATACTTCTTTCGCTATATCTTTGATGCTACACCACAAATAGTAAAACATATCAAATACATATTATGTGTGTTATTATGTATTCTGCATTATCGCATTAATATTATAGGGAGTATTAAATTAAGATGGAAAATATTTAGTTTGTGTTAATCGTACGAATGTAGTTAAACACTACTTTTTATATTTCACGATCATTTAAAGCACTATTAGGAATATATACGTATTTCGCGAACAATTAGTCATTTTTATGAATTTCTACAAAAATTTTACTAGCGCAGTCCCCCCGCATACCTATTACCTTTTACACTCAAGTAAAACTTGAGAAATTCGTATTAATTTATGAACATACAACAGTTTCTTTTTTGACTCACAATTCACAAATATTGGATTAGATCGTTCAATTACAATTTGTAATGTAGCATCAAAGATATAGCGAAACTATAACTATATATAATTATTAATTATGGCTTTTACTAAAAGTTAACTCCAATAATCCTAATAATATATTTTATGTTACAATAACTTTGACTCTTTAAGGAGTCTAATAGGTTTTCCAGCCCCTTGCAATAAACTAGCACCATTTAAATTGCCAGGTCCGTAGTATGAATTTTATATTTATTTGTCATGAATTTACTTTTCCATCTTATGCTATTATTAGGTGTAATAGGGAAATTATATGAAGAAACTTATTAGTTATCTTGATATGTATAATTGAATGCATTATAAATATATTTATTAAAAACATTACATTCATAGAATGAGTCGATTCTATCGATGTCTTATTATTCCAAATACGGGCCTGGGCAACTATGGGTCCAGGTACAAAAGTAAGGGACAGTAGTACGGGTACCTCAATAAATGGTCTATTGTTATATTATTATTGGAGTTAACTATCAGTAAAGACCATAATTTTATTTTATCGTGAAGAACACTATACCTATATTTATATATTATTTCTGGTTGACTGGTTGAAGTTGAACTATACTATATCAGAACAAGTATTATACAAGTGTTTTTGTCACCCCGAAGAAGTGCATTTCCAGTAAATAGAATGTTTTCAAATTGTACACATGGTTAGAGAATACTAAAAAACTTCGCTATACCAAATTTGGTACTTATATCTTTATTGGTTTTCAAGATATTCGAAAAAATAACTGTTTTTTTGAAGATTTTGACAGCTTACTATATTACTCTTCAGGGGTACCGAATTCCATACACAATAAATTTCATAAATTATTTAGTTCTCAAGATATTCAAAAAAAATATTTTTTTTTTGAAAACTTTGACAGCTCAAATTCTTCAGGGGTACCAAATTCGCCCTATGTTTTTAAGGCTTTTCGGCTTATTTTTATGTCAACTTCAACTATATGCCCTTAGCATTTCGGAACGTTACTCTGAATCACCCTGTATATCAAAATAAAAATAGTGCGGAAATAACTGTGTATATTTTGTATTACTCCTATTTTTTATTTTCTAGGGAACATTCATCTTACAGATTTAACGGAAGGACAATTGAAAAATAAATTTGTCTGTGAAGATCACTGTGCTAAAAGGTTTTTCATGAAGTAGAAATTATCTGCAAATGCGATACCCTTACCATGAATGCATTCAAAACACAAAATATTCAAAAAATTTCGTAATACAAACAATACCAAAATCTTAAAAAACAATTCAAGGTTCTACTACTCGCATAAATGAAAATGTTACACAGAAAAGAAAACGAAAACTTTTTTGGCCATTTGAGAATAGTCCCAAAGGAAAAACAACCAAAAATAGCTATAGAATCAGATATTAAAACACCCGAAAATTAGTTTCCCCAAGAAATTTAAAACATTTACCTCCATTTTCAAGAATCTTAACAAAAATTCAGTTACAGCATCATCTGCTTGGAGTAATGATGAAAAAATGATAAGTTTAAGTTTGTTTTGCAATTTCTGTGGGACAACAAATCATTTAGTAACTGCGTTTTTAAACTTCCAATAAATTGAATTACTATTGGATCATTGACTCGGCCGCCACCAACTTTTATATCACCAAAAAGGTTTTCTAAACTATCTTGAGTAACTGATCGCGGGTGTTAGCCTTGACATATTCCCATTTCCCAAACTGTTTGTATAACTGCAATGGACATTAGCCAGTTAATCTGTGATGGAGGCTTCTCCTTTTTTTTATTAAAATATTTAAGACTAATATTGTATTTAAATTAAGATGAAATCGCAATTTAACATTTGCTACAAACAAAATTAAACCATTTGTATCATTACGAAAAAATATGTTAATACAAAAATATTATATAAAATATCTACAAATCAAATAATGCAAGTTTCGTAACGATCCAAATGGTTTATAATACCAAATTTTGTTTGTAGCAAATGTTAAATTGCGATTTCATCTTAATTTAAATACTTTTGAAACTATTAGTCTTAAATTTTTTAATAGAATGTTAGAAAAGCTATATAAACCTAGACAAAGTTGCACTATCTACTACTTAGGTTTACGTAGGACTACCTAGTTTTCCTAGGACTATACCTATGTTTACCTATGATTATCTAATAGTTTTCCTAGGAGTACCTTGGTTTACCTACATATGACTTTTATGACAACATTAACACATTCTCAAACAAAATATGTAAAATCCGGGTTCCCCCTGTTGCCTGGTTAATTACGTTCTTGTGCGTATTAGGTAGATCCGTCACAATTATAAAATGAATACATAGATATATTGTATTCCTGATTAATATTGTAAAAAGTTATTATTCAGTAAAAGAAATGATACGCCTATGTTAACGTATTCCAGCATGAGTGCATTGCTTTGAATGCCGAACAGTCTTCGGAACCTGCGTCGTAAAAGATTTTCTAATAAAAATTTTCTTACCTATATGGAATGTATGGAATGCATTTCTTATAATTCAGTCGAAAAAACTCGTGTCTAGTGGCACATGCAGGGCTATTACCTCATTACAAACATTTTATACAATTATTTATTTGTTTGAAATATCTATCTAAAATATTAACTTGGAACAAGTATTTTGAGGGTATGTTACCAGTTTTACATGAGGCATTTAGTTCGAAAAAAACTCGTCGTGCGCACTAATAGTCTTAATTTTAGTTATAATACTTCCGTATACAAGCGGGAAAATGTCAGTTAAATGATAAATCTAAAAACAATAAAATCTGGTTTATTCACAACATATTGTTCTAATCCATATAAGTACGAGTATATACAATACAATTTTGTGCAATTGTACTGAGATTAGAAATCTACTAGTAATGAACTATAAAATTAAAATGCTCTATTTTTTTCTATTAAACAAAAATACAAAAATAGTACCTGTAATAAGTTATTTTTCTTTTTTAGTGCAAACAAGAAAGTATAGGAATGAGAATCAGGAATCATGAACGTTGACGGTGTTGGCACTGAGCAGTTATATAATTTTATTTAAAAATTGTATCTACTTATTTCTAATTAATAAGTAGGTACTAAAGCTTGTACGTAATAAATAACACATTTAAAATTGACCTGAATTTGAGTGAACTTCTAAGATGCATGAAGTATTAAGTTATTATTCTGTAAAGTGTCTAAGAAATCAATGAACGACCTTCAAATTACTAGGTATTGGTAAATTGCAGTAATTATAGGTATATGCATTATAATCTGGAAACGTATAAACATTATTACATTAATTAATTAATTATTACATTATTAACGTACGAACATTAATTATGTATTCTGTATCCTGTATCTAGATATCTAAATAAATCTATATAATACGAATACTTATATAACATTTTAATAAATGGAAATATGTATAAAAATATTTTAATTTAATTTTTAAAACCTGTATGTATGTATGTTTATGCAAATAATCTTGTAAAAAACATGGAGTATAGGTAAATTATATAAAATTTTCTCATATTATATTCAGTAGATACAATTGAGAGAAATGATTAATTATCTATTATCATCAATGTTAGGTAAAGGTGAAAAATTAAACTGCGCAAGTGGAAATAATTTTTTTAAATTACATAAAATAGCGTCCATTGTAGTAGTTATGTGTATGTATTATCATTGTATAATATTAATAATACATATAACTTAGATGTATTACATGAACCTTTAAAATTCTTATATATAACCTTTAATTCCCTACATGTAAATATATGTATGCATTAATTCTATAGTAACAAGCAACAATTATTTGACACAAACCTGCAGCAATTTCCCTCAGTTTCATAATAATTTGTTCAATCAATAAAATCTGTTATCTATTTAATATGGTAGACTCATAATATATTTTTTGTGCTTTGGTTTAATAATGAACTCATATTATCAAAGTTACTGTTTTAAGATTCATATAAGAATGTTCTAGAAGAATTTTACAAGAATTTTTCAAAAATTATTAACCAAAACACAAATAATAGTGTATTTTACACGTTTAACGATCGCTACTTTAGCATTCGTTTTATTGTGGCATGAGGAATAAAATGACGCGAAAATACACCCCTGCTAAAAATGCTAAAATAGCTTAATTATTAAGCTTGTTAACTACACTAATATAATTTTAACAAGAAAAGCATTAGTTCGATAAAAACTATATAATATTTCTGTTACATCTAATTATATTGTTTAGCAAATAAAGTATAAAAAAACTTACTGATTGACCTCATTTTCCACTTTATCCGAAATTGTATAAACCATGTCTTATTAGTTACTGTATTTAAAAAAAATAATTGTGAATTTACAATCACTGGTTATGACCACAAAAAAGAACGCAGACGATAATTGAACTTTGTTATTAATTTTGATATATACCTAATCATTAGCGTTCTTAAACTATACGAGAAATACTTCATCAAGAAAATGTTAAGTTGAACAGGGTTATAAAGGATGTCCTTGTCAATAGAATTACTAGAGGAGGTGAAATTATATTATAATGATATTGACGCTTTTCTTATGTTTACTATATTTATAAAATTTTTGTATTACCAATTATAAAAGGTTTTATTAATTTGCATACAAGCCAGACAAAGTTATTTAATGTCAAAATGTTATCTTTGTTTTGATTTAGGTATAATTGTTCTACAAAAATGAATTTGAATTTTTTTATTCTCTTTTTTTAAATCTAAAGTCTAAAGCAAATGATGAACGTAATTGAGACAAATATAAAGTGATTTTGTAATATTTACTTTATAAATGTTTAAAAGTGATAAGAACTGAAATTTTTGTCATTTATGTTTTGTGTTATTTGCATTCCATAAAGTTAATGGATATACCTAAGTGATATAACAGATCATAATTATAATAAATTTTTGTAGTACCCATACATGAATATATAGATTAATCAATATTAATTAACCATAGCCAATAATTATGCGTATTTCTATTTTGTTTATGTTTATGTTTATAAATTTATACATGGAACAATATTCGAACATATTGTACTAAAAAAAGATTTCAAGGTAACTTCCGAAGAACTAGTTAACCCTGTAGAATTTTCCTCTGACATTTTTTTTACTGGATCCACATAATTTATAATTTAATTGTTTCGATACATTTCTTGTGAAGTAAACTATAATTGATAAATGACAATAGACATATGTACATATATCTCTAATAATTAACCAGGTGAATTTTATAATATTAATAAGTATCCTTGTGTACCTAATTGTGTGAATATAATATTTTTTTAAAATCTACATTTCTTCATAAAAGTAGTTCGTTTTATTTAGGTTACTAATTAAAACCTGCTAATATTTAGTAGGTAGTATATTGCCCTTATTTTTTTCTAATTTTTTTTACATAATCCACAAGTCCTTTTTAAATCATTAGACGGTACATGCTATTAACATCTTCTACATTAAACAGAAATGCATTTTCGTTTAATTCACAACCTATGTGGACATCCTTTAAATTTGTTGTAGATGAGGACGACATACTTAAAAGTGGTGTTGGTAGTTCGTTGTCACAGTTCGAGTTTTGATGCGTCAATTCATGATAAATTAAAAATATTTTAAAAATTGTGAATTGCTTTGGGTCTCGATTGTTGTTAGATCCTCCCTTTACTACCTACTGAACTAAAGAGAAGCTCTAAATAATCTTAACTCATCTTGCAGGTTAACAAGTACCTGAATAATACAAAGGTCAATAATATTTAACACAGAATTGTGTTAAAATTGTACTTTATAATTTGTACTTTGTAAATGGACTTTAACGTATTAGTTATATTTTTCTCTGATGCTACAAATTAGAGTTAATAAGCTGAGAACTCGTGTTTTTCTCTTGGATTCAACGGCTAGCTTGCTAGAACTAACTTTAACGTTGGCAATTTTGTCAAATGCTTCACCGAAAAATAGCATCTAGGAATGTTCATTCGCAGTACTTCAGGGAGATTTATATCTGGTTGCCTCTGGAAAACTGAAATTGAAAGTATTAAACAGTCAGTTGAAATAGGAAATATTAATATTCAATAAATTTACATACATATACCTACATATATATATTGTGACGCCTTGCGGTTTTTAAGAATAAATAGTTTTATTCTTAATTTCTCAAGCTCCACCTATTTCTTCTAAAAAATAGGAACCCTGAGTGCTTCGTTGAAGGAAATCTAGTCCAGGGTTTAATTACTGGTAGGGACTAGGGATGTAGAACTCACACTACTCAGTGGTGTAAGCCTTCTTGCCACGGGACTCTGCAAGGTCCTCCTGAGCCTGAGCAATATAGGAACGTGGAAGATTGGCGAAATAAAATAATAGGCAACAAAATTTAAGAATCGAAGCGCCGGTATGGTCACTGACGAAACTAAGCTGTCAGACATATGTACCTACATTATAGTTACTTAAAAAATTATTCGAATATTTGAATATACATAATTCGAATATTCGGATAGTAATTCGAATAGTTCGAATATTCTGATAGTAAAACATTCGAATTATAAAATTTTTACATGCTTTACTTTACACTTACAGTTTACAGTGCATTTTATTTTCATATGTATCGAATAGTCAGTGGTATTGTATTCGAATATTAGAACACAATTCCCAGCCCTAGTTTGAAGGTTTGAAGGTTTGAAAAATCAAAGTTGGCCAATTTAAATAAAAATGGAGATATAGGATTTTCACGATAAGAAATGCCCCACGTGACTTTCTGACGTATTACAAGATTGCCACATCATGCATTAGTGTAAAATAGGCATAACCTAAATTTGGAACAAATTAAACAAACTAAACAAATCTGAAATCTTAAATTGAAGTAATTGAACAAAATTTGACAAATGTCATCTGTGACAACTAATTTTAAAAAAATTGTGCCACGATGTGATAAGATACCAACATTATTAGTTTATTTTAAATCAAATTTGAAAATTTCAGTGGTGTATTTGAAATAATTAGTTTGGCAGACTTTTTCTACTAAAAGTCACGTGGGACTTTTCTTATAGTGAAAATCCTATACATATTCAATTTTCCATTCTGAACAACTTTTCCTAATAACATTTTGTTATATCTTGCATAAAAAAAAGGTACTTTACTCTATGTTGAAATTTGTTTCTTTGAATTTACCAAAGCATACGTGATTTTTTAAAACTGAAATTATGTCACAAATTAATTGCTAACTAAGCAGGACCTA
>SSSI01005396.1:0-24783 GCA_004796505.1 Oryzaephilus surinamensis
AATAAAAATGGAGATATAGGATTTTCACGATAAGAAATGCCCCACATGACTTTCTGACGTATTACAAGATTGCCACATCATGCATTAGTGTAAAATAGGCATAACCTAAATTTGGAACAAATTAAACAAACTAAACAAATCTGAAATCTTAAATTGAAGTAATTGAACAAAATTTGACAAATGTCAACTGTGACAACTAATTTTAAAAAAATTGTGCTACGATGTGAGAAGATACCAACATTATTAGTTTATTTTAAATCAAATTTGAAAATTTCAGTGGTGTATTTGAAATAATTAGTTTGGCAGACTTTTTCTACTAAAAGTCACGTGGGACTTTTCTTATAGTGAAAATCCTATACATATTCAATTTTCCATTCTGAACAACTTTTCCTAATAACATTTTGTTATATCTTGCATAAAAAAAAGGTACTTTACTCTATGTTGAAATTTGTTTCTTTGAATTTACCAAAGCATACGTGATTTTTTAAAACTGAAATTATGTCACAAATTAATTGCTAACTAAGCAGGACCTAATCCCAAAAGATGAATTTTCAACTCGAAAATTTTTTGTCATTTACAAGAGTCGTTCAACCTATCCGGGGACACACAGTATACTCGCTGTTCATTTAATACCACATATTTTCGGTGTCTTAGATATAGTAACACTTTTTACTACAGACAAAACTCCTATTATCAAATATTTTGTTTGATTTTTTTTTAACAAAATAAAATTATAAAACTAGGGTAAAATAAAACTAGGTACAACACAACTAATAGAAAAAATCTATGGCTTGTGAACATGACATAATCACGCCGGGTACAATGTGTAAACTGCGTTTTCATTTATAGTATACATATGTATAGTAGTAATGAATTAATAATATCAATTACATGATACGCTATAGGAATTTAAGGAATATAAATATTAGTCAATTCATAATGATAATGGAATTTTTAACGTAAATTAAGTAGTTATCAAATTTAATAATTGTTGTCGCAAATTTTATAAGTTGTGTGATTTCTCTAGCAATCTAGCATACTTTATCAGAAATAATCTGGAACGATTTCAAACTAATACAATATGTTATCAATCCATTTGATATTTCGCAGCGGAATTTTTTTTAAATATAAATGGAACTCTGAATACCTTGTTAAAAAGTTTTTTTTTACGTTATTTACCACATTATTTACCGATAAATTTTTTTGAATATAATATAATATAATTACTTAATCATGTAAGGATTAATCGTCAGACATGGTACAATTTTGTTAATACGATAAACTATTATATTTATATATAAATAGTGCTGGAATAAGAAAACGAATTAGATAAAAGTAAAAACTTGATTGTGGAAACAATAGCAATGGTTAATTTGAAGTTAGTTAATTTCTGCATTGTATTTTTAGTAACTGTTGCATTGCATGATACTAAATCAGAAAATATTGATACTCTACTTAATTTGCAATTTGTGAAATTTAAAGAGCAATTACTTGAATATAAATCAAAAGTGCTTACAGACAACAGCAGCGAATGTTTTTCTACATATTATAATCTTCTCGAAAATTGGAATCAAAATGATGTGGCCTTCAACTTTTTACTAAAACGTAAGAAACATTTTATTATCATTGATAATTAATTTTTATAAAAAAAAAATTAAATTCATGTAGTAATCGATTCAAGTTCAAAAATTCAAAATGGAATAACTGGCTACAATTCTTTTAACTTGGGAAGTTTTGATATTTGTTATGATTTACAAGGAAATCTTGATGAAAATATAATATATGGAAAATATTGTTTAACTTCCATACCAATATTTGCCAGTAGTTTCAAAAATAATACTTTAGTAAATGAAGAGAGTTTGAGCAAAAAACTTGAACTTTTAGCTACAAAAGACATACCTGAGGGAATCATAAGTGCTGATTTAACATTTGAACAAGCTTTTTGTGTTCCTTCAGTATGTTCAGCAAAAAATATGAACGACATTATAGAATATATTTTAGCTGATTACTCATTTTTACCTAAACCAATATTTTCTGATGACAAATGTTACTCTAAAGATACTTCTCCTGAATTAACAACTGGAGCAATATTTACAATGTAAGTCCTGTATTGAATTGTTGTATAGTAAAAACTAGTTTCAGTACAATTTAGGATTTTAGAGCATTCTTATCTATAATTTTACTATTAGTTATAATTTCTTCATTTTACGAGTATTACCTTCTCCTTAGTGAAAAAAGTAAGTTATTGAAAAATATAGATACAATTATATACATAATTGATATATTTATTGATTTTTGCGTAGAACCCATTCATGAGATTCTGATAGCATTTTCTGTTATCAGTAATACTAAAAAAATCATTAAATCTTCGAAAAACTCAGAACAGCTACTTTGCTTAAATGGGGTTAAAGCAATAAGTATGGCTTGGGTTATTATTGGGCATGAATACGAATTTTATCAACAGGGACCAATTGAAAATGGCTTGGATTTATTGGCAGTAAGATATAATACAAAATATGCTTAATACTATTTAATATGTGTGAGCTTCTTTGAGGTACGGACAGATAAACAAAGTATGTGGCTTTTATCAGGAACTTTAGCAGTAGACTCATTTTTTGCTGTTGGTGGATTAGTAACTGTTTACACGTATTTGAAAAGCCAAGATAAGGGTATTCCATTCAATATTCCGTTATATTATTTGCATAGATATTTACGACTGACTCCTGTATTAGCAGTTCTAGTTTTGATTTATGCAAATTTACTAAATTATTTAGGAAATGGCCCACTGTGGTATAATATTGAATCTAATTACATGAAAGACTGTAGAGATTATTGGTGGTCAACTATATTATACATTCAAAATTTTGTTAATGTTGATCGTCAGGTAATTATTCTACAATTAACTTTTCCTCAGTTTTCAAATACATGTTGAAACCTGAAACTAAAGATATGGAATTTCAGTGCATTGTGCAGACATGGTATTTATCGAACGACTTTCAAATGTTTCTGTTGTCACCCTTTGTACTCTATTTTTTAACAAAAATGCCAAAAGTGGGATATTCAATATTAGGAATATTAAATGTGCTTGGATTTGTCATACCAACTATTATTTCATACCATTACGAGTTATGTGCTTTTTCTAACGGGAATGAAGAAGCGTCTGAGAATTATATGAATTTATTATATTATCAAACTCACTCAAGATTTGGGCCTTACGTTATTGGAATGGCCTTTGGGGCAGTTATTTATAAAATGAGGCGAAACAAAATAGAACCCAAAAAGACAAAGGTATATAAATTTATAATAAAATACCATAAAACTTTAAAATATAATTAAAAAACAAACGAATCTTACAGAAAAATATTTTAATTGCAATATTTATTTGGGTCATCGCGTTAGGCGGTTTGTTTGGATCAGCTTATGGTGGAGCAGATCTATTAGAAGATTGCAATCTAATAGGCAACACTTTTTATAACGGATTTCATAAAAACACTTGGAGTATTTCTCTTGGTTTGGTAATTTTATTGTGTGTAAGCGGTTTTAGCGGTAAAATATTTTGTTAAAAAGAAGTAGAAGTCGCGTTCAGAATAATAATTTATTTCAGGTCCTATTGATTCATTTCTTTCTCTTCCAGTATTTCAACTAATTACAAAATTATCGTATTGTATGTATTTACTTCACTTTATAACAATTGCTTTTAGAGTATTGTCAACAAGAGTTTCTATTCGTTTTTCTCATATAGGAACAGTAAGTGTAAAAATAATTTGAATAAATCGAATAAATATATATACTTATCCATTTGCAGTTTCACATTTTTTGGTCAGACTTTATAGCTACAATAGCTTTGTCATTCATATTTTGTTTGTGTTTTGAGTTACCAGTAATAATTTTAGAAAAATATTTGATAAATGGTTTAATGGGAAAATCTACCAATAGTAAGTCTAAAACTTCTACAAAGGATACAAACTAATAAAATATATTCATCACAATGTTAACTTCACACTTCATACATTATTATATGAAAATAATTTTTTTATTGTTTGTAATTGCATCAAAAATGGTAACTGATTTAAAACACCAGGATATGGATTCTTTTATAATAATTTTTATATTATACTTCTAAAACTGATATACTCGTATACAGAATATTCTTGTGTTATAACATAAGTATTTTGTACATCACGACTGAAATATGTAAAATTATCAGGCCACTTTGTTATATAAGATTAAACTGAGCCACGTGAAATATTATATATTAAATAAATAAATTGCAGTTACATATTGATGATTGAATGAATAAATTGCCAACTGCCTGTACATACTGTAAATAGAAATACTCTATTCACATTTATCCATAGATCATGACAGACTGCACAAAAACCAAGTATAGTACATATATATGTGATTTACTACAGTTCATAAAAACCATTTGTACATACTAATATAATTACCTAATTGTTGCCTATCTGTGGCATATTTTGATTTTTTGTTTATTGGTTTTTGCGTAGAAAGAACCAATTCAAAAAAATTTAACAGGGACAGTTTTCTGATTAATATTGGTGTGAAAGTAATAAGCACGACGTGTACATTTGCACCTGAATATAAATTCTGTCGACAAAGACCAATTAACAATGTGTTTTATTGGCCATGATAGTATTTAAAATGCAAGTATAATTAAAGGTTTCCTAAAGTTTTTTGCCATAAATTTTTATTAGTTACAAATTGTCAAGTCTGATACGTATAGTAGTTTCATTATATCTTTGATGCTACGTCATACATTGTAATTGTACGAACTAATTCAATAATTGTGAGTCAAAAAAGAAATTATGTTCATTAATTAATACGAATTTCTTAAGTTTTACATGGGTGTAAAAGGTAGTCAAATGTTTGTAGAAATTCATAAAAATGACGAATTGTTCGCGAAACGTACAGAATCACAATGGTACCAACCAGTGTTACATAATATCAATATGAAATTGCACTGAAATACAAACATACACTGTTTAGTTATATCAGTCTGTTCCACATCGCAAATTTTCAAAATTATTTCCTTTAAGTCCGCGTACGCTTGGACGTAAAAGTTGACATTGCTGTTAAACATTTCCATACAAAACACATTTGGTACGAATTTTAGATACTCTTAATGATAAAGGTTGGTCATCGTTCCAACAACATCTCTAACACCGAAGTGCCAACGCGTACCGTTCCGAAGTCCTAACTTCGGAAATCACTCAATCGGTCAGGTGTTTCTCTAACAGAATCCATACTGATGTCCCTGGATCAATAATACAACTGTAATCCGTTAAATCTTTGTATTTTCTTTTTGACAAAATCCATACTGATGCTATTTTCCATACATTTCCACACCGCAAATTTTCAAAATTTTTTCCTTTAAGGCCGCGCAAGCTTGGACGTAAAAGTTGACATTGCTGTTTTACACATTTCAATACAAAAGACACATATTTGTTACGACTTTTACTTCCTCTAAATGATCAAGTTTGGTCATCTTCCCAGCAACATCGCTCACGCCGAAACGCAAACGCGTACCGGTCCGAAGACCTCACTAAATCATTCAATCGGTAGTAGCGACGGGCGGTGTGTACAAAGGGCAGGAACGTAATCAACGCGAGCTTATGACTCACGCTTACTGGGAATTCAGAGTATGCATTTGATACGTTCTACTATTTGTGATGTAGCATCAAAGATATAGCGAAAGAAGATTAGTTATAATATCAGATTATCAATTTTTTGTAAATTTTGTAATAGTTTAGTGACTGTCTAAGTGTCTAGTTTCAATATGTAGTTGAAAAATTATATTAAATATTTTATTTTATGTAAAAGTTTTGTGCCATACATTTTTATTAGTTTGCTGTCAAGTCTGATGCGTAGTTTATATCAGAAATTCAATTTTTTGTAAATTTTGTAATAGATTAGTGACTATCTAAGTGTCTATTCGCTTTCAATATGTACTTGAAAAGTTATACATATTTAATATATTAGTTTTATGTACATACTCATAGTACATACATAACATATTTTTTATTAACTCCTGTATGACCAGTTCAAGTACTGATTTATCTAGATTTCTATAATACTCGTATTTACAAAAAGACTCATTTTGGTACATACTACATATGTAGAACCGAATTACACAGAGAAAGTTGTTTAATATGTATTTTTATTATACTCGTAATAATTAGTTAAGATTTGAACTTTATAATACTGGATTGTCATTTGGAATAACTATCTATAAAATGAAACTGAAAGTAAAACTCTTCGTTATTCTCATTATCTCATTTCAGAACCAGCTTACAATTAGTTATCTAGCATAACATAGGTATACAGATATTGAAATAAAATATTAAGTTTCAAAAGTCTTGTTTTTTTATACGTAATTTTAATTACAATCGTAATTTGTCATAAGCCTTTATTAAAAATAGTTACTACTTAATTTGGAGTATATAATTAACTTTTTGGTACGTATAAATTCCTACTTAATTATCAGTTCATAAAAAATATTGAGCATTGTTTTAATATAAATTGCATTCATTGTATTACCTTGAAATATTTTAACTTAGAGATAATAATAATAAAATCAGCATGATCCATTAACTTTTAGGAATTAAAATGGAAATGCGAATACTTAATCAATTATCTGTTTGAAGAGTTAGTTACCTAAACCTAATTTCGGTAGAATAATTTGTCTATTTCATATAGTTATTAATTTATACAGGGTGATTCAGAATAACGTTCCGAAACGTTAAAGATATATAGAACACGTCAAAATTCAAGCTTAATACCTAATATTTGGCGATATCGGTAGTCGGTACTACTGGAGAAATGTTAAATGTCAACAATTTTTAACATGATTCTTCAGGATTACCATTAATTACATGCTAATTAACTCTTCAAACAAAAAACTATCCTTATTTAACAATTTTAAGATTATTTTAACGGTTTATATTGAAAAAAATATCAAAATTTTTTATGCATAAATTAATTTTTGGTCAAGTCTCATACATTATTTTGCTTTTTCTTATTTTTCACGAAAATGTCAGTCCAATCAAAAAAAAATAAAGAGACAAAAAAGTTCTATTATTACATTTTCTATTAGAAAAAACTGTTTTCGATATACCTACTTTTATAACAAAATAAAAAAGTTATAGTCATTGAAAGTTCCTGTTACCCCGAAGAAGTGCATTTCTAGAAAGAAGAATTTTCTCAAATTATGTATATAAATATTTGAAGAGTAACGAGATAAGCCTACATACCAAATTTCATAAATATGTATATCTTTATTAATTCTCAAGCTATACAAAAAAATTTTTTGGAAAGCTTGACAGCTCAAATTCTTCAGGGGTACCGAATTCGCCCTATGTTTTTAAGGCTTTTCGGCTCACTTTTATGTCGAACAACAAATATGCCCTTAGCGTTTCAGAACATTATTGAATCACCCTGTATTGAGCCTTTATATACTCAACAATTTTAAAAAAATATTCCGCAGATATATAATCAAAAAAATAATATACATATTAAACAACTTTATCAATAAGTAATTCGTTCGATAAAATTGTATTTCAAAACTAATTGTTATTTTATAAAATACTTATTTATTTATTTTTTGTCGTTTTATTTTTTTAGTACAATGGAAAATTTTTTATCGATGGTTAAGAGTATCTAAAAATTTTTTGAATAAAATGTGTATATCTAACAACTATATTAAGATTTGATTAAATCTTTCTGACGTACAACAATTTGTATAGTGCATATGGCATATAAATAAACAAATATAATCAATAAGTAAAATCAGTAAGTCAGTTAAACGTAAACCTTTGTTGTGTAAAGAAAAAAAGATCCAAAATGATTAAATGGAAATTAAGAATTTTTATAGTTACTATTTTAACAATTTTGTCATTTTATTGCATGAAAGCAGAAAATATTAATGCCATTCTGGATTTACAATTAGAAAAATACAAAAATAGATTACTGGAATATGATTCAAAAGTGCTTGAAGATAACGAATGTTTTTCCACATACTATTACCTTTTCGAAAACTGGAATCAGAGTGATACTGCTTTTAGCTTCTTAATAAAACGTAAGAAATATATTTTTTCTTAATATTTTAATTTTTGTATAAAAAGCTACAAAGCGACTTTGACTTGCGGAGAGATTATAGCGATAAAGGGACTAAATCGCAGTTCACGCCAAAAATGCAGATACAATAAAATTCCTGAAAAATGAACTCATTTTATAATATTAAGATATTTTAACATAAGTTTACGTAAGTTTTACGTTGTGTTTACAAGTTAAGTTAACTTGTAAAACACAACGTCAATTAACGAAAAATCAAACATCAAAGGTGGAGAAACGTTGTACGTTTCTGGTCCGCCCGGCATAACAATAAAAGAACTTTAATGTAGCTTAAATTACGTTCTACAAAAATACTTACGAATATTTTTCTAACAGTTTTCGATTCAAGTTCAAAACTTCAAAGTGGTATAACTGGTTACAATCTGTTTGATTTGGGCAATTTTGATATTTGTTATAATTTGGAAGCAAATTTTGATGTGAATTTAATATATGGAAAATATTGTTTAACTGATATCCCAATATCGTTCTCTAGTTATAACAGTAATGGATTAATAACAGAAAAAGTATTAAGTAATAAATTCCAACCTTCATTATCAAAATATAAAAGTACTAGAAGTAATGACACTACGACTATAATTTTTCAACACGCTTTTTGCGTGCCTTCTGTATGTTCTGCAGAAGACATGAACAAACTGGTCGAATACATTTTAGATGATTATTCATTTCTTCCTAAACCAATATTTTCAGAAGAAATGTGTTATTCTAAACAGACCTCGCCTGAATTAACCGCTGGAGCAATATTTACAATGTAAGATCTATATTTATATAGTAATAAGTAATAAACATTTTTAAGATATTATCACATTTTAGAGCATTCTTATCTGTTATTGCAATATTTATTATATTTTCTTCAGTTTACGAATATTATCTTTTGCTTAATGGAAAAGGTAATTGATCAAAACGGAATGTGATTAATTATTTTCCATATTTCTCATTGTATTATAAAATAATTTTTCATAGAACCAGTTCATGAGATTCTTATAGCTTTTTCTTTAATTACCAATGTGAAGAAATTGATCAAATCATCTAAAAATCCGGACCACCTACTTTGCCTAAATGGTATAAAAGCGATAAGCATGGCATGGGTAATTATTGGTCACGAATTTGAATTGTATCAACAAGGGCCAATTGAAAATGCTATAGAATTACAAGCAGTAAGATATTAACAGAGAAAAGAAACCTTGAAAAAGTTTAAGTTATTTTACAATTTTTTATTAGCTAAGAAAAGACAAATGGAATATGTGGCTAACATCGGGAACTTTATCGGTAGATTCATTTTTTGCTGTTGGTGGTTTAGTAACCGTTTATGCATTTATGAAAAGTAGTGACAAAGGTGTTCCATTCAATATACCTTTGTATTATTTGCATAGATACTTACGATTGACTCCTGTATTAGCAGTTCTAATACTGATATTTGCCAATTTACTTAAATATTTAGGAAATGGTCCATTGTGGTACAATATAGAACCCAACTACATGGCCGACTGTGGAGAATATTGGTGGTCTACTCTACTATATATTCAAAATTATGTTAATCTCGATAATCAGGTACCCATAGAAAGTATTACGTTTTATTTAAAAAAAAATAAACATTTAAATTGTAGTGCATTGTTCAAACATGGTATTTATCAGTTGACTTCCAGATGTTTATTTTGTCACCATGTGTGTTATATTTTTTAACAAGGAAACCAAAATTAGGATATTCATTATTAGGGTTACTAAATGTTCTTGGATTTGTTGTACCAACAGCTGTATCCTATTACTACAACTTATGTGCTTTTTATTACGTTGACGACCAAGCTCTTTACGACAAAGGAGTCTATTATTATTATCAAACTCATTCAAGATTCGGACCTTACGTTATAGGAATGACTTTTGGAACAATTATTTATAAAATGAAACGAAATAAAGCAGAACCAAGAAAGACAAGTGTATGAAGCTTGAGGAATTTTTTAACATTAAATTCATAATGCAAATATATCTAATTACAGAAAAACATAAAAATCGCACTTTGTCTTTGGTTAGTTGCTTTAGGTGGTCTATTTGGATCAACATACGGTGGAATAAGTTTAGTGGAAGACTGTAACAGAATCAGCAACGCTTTCTTTAATGGATTTTATAGAAACACTTGGAGTATTTCTTTAGGATTACTAATTTTATTGTGCGTAAGCGGCTTTGGAGGTAACATATTTTTTTAAGAATGTGAAACAAGTTTTTAATACCTATTTGTTTTAGGTCCAATTGACTCATTTCTTTCTCTAGCTGTATTTCAATTTATTACAAAATTGTCATATTCTATGTATTTACTTCATTATGTAATCATTGCATTTAGAATGATATCTAGTAGAACTCCTCTCCATTTTTCGCATTTGACAACTGTAAGTTTAAAAATAATCTTTAAATATAGAAAATGGTTTAAAATAACTTTCAATAATTTTAAAATCATATGAGTATTATATAGCTAATATTAGATTAAAAAATAAGTCAATTAAGAACCTGTGGCGAAATATTTAACTTTAAGAATTGACTTCCAAAGTTTAAAAAGAAAGTGCAGTTCTTGAATATCTTTTGCACATATAAAGACATTTTAACCAAATTTGAACTTGGTTGCAACATGGTGCTCAGGGTGCTCTTGAACGTGCCACATTATTCATTACAATTTGTCCACTATTCAAACTAACCACCGCACTACCCCTGGTAATTTTAAAAAAGTCAGTCTTGACAAAATAACGTGTATGCTATTGCGTTACCCATTTTATCCTCAGCATGTTACGCACATGGTACCTAATATCCTTTATTTATAAAACTATTTTATTTTTATTTTTTATTTACCTTTGTTTTAAATAATAACCAATATTATTAACTATAATTAAACAATATCAACTGAAAATGATTTTAGAAGTTAGCTTATTTTATAAAATATAACAATAACAATATACGTAATACGTATTTTATTTAAATTTGTTTAAAATGACTGTATTTTCTTAAAAGGTAAAAATAATAATATTTACATATTTTATGTAGATATGTATATCAATAACATATATCTTATACAGGGTGGGGCGTATGTATGGAATATCACTAATAACTTAGTAGCAAAGTACGAGTCGTTTAGTATTTAATTTTTGCGCAAATTGAGGCTATTATGAATTTTTTGTATGTGTTAACTTTATACCGCTAGGGTTACCAACTTTTTTTTTCAAATTGAATCATATACGTTTTATGCAATATGCAATTTTTAAATCAATGTCAGTTTTTATACATCCACATAAAAAATGTTATTACTTAAGTTTTAGAATATCCGATATATCCTCAAAAAATGGTTTGTCCAAATAAAAATGGTTAAAGGAAAAACTTTTTCCTAAAAAATGGTAGATTCAATTTTTTGACTTCACTTATCATAACACCGCGACGCCAAGCAATTTTCTTGGTCTTTTTATATTATTTTTGAAATCCATATACATATGTACATATGTTTCTTTATCCCCCAATTGCAGAAAACTATAACACGGTGTTAAATTTTGACACGGTGTTAAATGAGCGAATTCTTAAATCTGATTGGTCAAAATGGTGGATTAAATATTTAACACCGTGCTAAAATTTAATCCACTTTTCTGCAATTGGGGGTATATATATTATAATCAATCAGTAATCACATAAACATTTTTCTTCAAAAAGAGGTACATTATATGTTTTTAATTTTAATTATTTAATTAGTATAACATTATTTGGCTACATAACTAATAGAAATTTTAACAAAAAATTAATGTGATGTTAAATGTATTGAATATGTAATATAAATTCTATAAGGTTAATATTTTTTCATACTTAAGTGTATTAAGAGCAAGAAGTAAGTTTTTCAAACAAAAGGGTACTCGTATGTACTACTTTACGAGGCACTTTAGGGCCTATTGCACACGTTCTACTTACAGTTTAAGCTCAACTTAAAATGTTTTGTCTTTGTCTTTTATTGAATATCAGAAAGGGATAACAAATATTTAAGTTGAGCTTAAACGGTTAAGTAGAACGTGTGCAATCGGCCCTTAATATTGTTTCAGTGGCTATTTTATTAAAAGCTAAATCACGTTGGACCCAAATTAACAAAAGATAATTATTTAAGAAACAGAACAGAAAAGAAAGGTATCATATTTCTATTCGGATTGATTATAACTTATAAGGACAGAAATAATTCAGTATTATAATATATAAACAATTTATTAAAAAAAAAATTAAAAAAATACATTTCAACTTGAAAAGAAAGATGTTGGTTGCACTGCCTTAGTAGATATTAAAAATGTAAAACTGGCAAATGTAAAGTACACTCGTAAGGGAAAATATACTGAATATTTTTCTTTTTCACCATTTACTATTTAAGAGGTATCGTTTAAACACCGTATCTCATATTCTATACATTTGCTAATCTAATTTTTTCTCGTAAATGTCAACGAGTGACTCTATAATTTTATTTTTAAGTTGAGAGGCCTGACGACGTAACTTGAAGAGATACAAAAATTTCATAGAAACCAAAATAAACGAAAAAACTTAATAAAAACTTGTAGCTTGTACTTAGTCTTTGTATTATTGATATTCTATAACATACGTTCCATTCATAACATTTAAACACATTGTAAAAACATTTCATTTTTTTAGATTCATATTTTTTGGGCCGATTTTATAACCACAATGGCACTGTCATTCATATTTTGTTTGTGTTTTGAATCGCCCATAATAATTTTGGAAAAGTATTTATTAGGAGGTTTAATGGGAAATTCAAAGAAAAATAATCATCAAAAGTCAAATGTAAAAAATTCAAATTTGTAATTCTATTTACTCTCTTACAATGATTTCCTTCTGTGCATTAAGTGATATCAAATCAAATATATTTTCATCGTAAATTTTTATTACCTACTTTATTATTTTTATTACTTTTTATTTACCCACCTAGCCACCTACTGTATTACTCACCTCCACCACTTTTGCTTTCAAGTGCAAGTTCCACTGTTGGTCAGTTTTTACATAAATATTTTTTGTAATGTTATTTAGGTATCAAAAATCGAGATTCTAATACAAATATAAAAAATATATCAAAAATAAATTGAATTTAATAAAGTGGAAATTTAAATTTGCTTTGCAATACATTTGTGTATATGCATATGTATACATATATACTGTTACGAAAACATCATATACACATCATACATGCAAACAATATGAAGGTAATTAATATTATTATTATTGACATTATTGATATTATTATTGACATTACGACATTGTCTTGTTCTACGCCAATGAATCAAGCTTCTCAAAATGGCCGAAGGTCATTAAAATTCTTCAACAAAACCTATTCATAAAAAAGTGAGTGTCGATTCTATACCAAGTACATATGTGTTTATTGTTCTATGGTATAATCTAACTACCGTGCTATATAACAATACAAACAATACAATTTTTAAATACGCCATCTACATTTCTACAAACGAATGGATAACATATGCAATGAACATATAAAAATTCCTATTAATAACCAAATTTAGTACAAATTCATATTAATAAATGGCGATACTTGTAATTTTCTTAAATTATCATTTTGCGTTAAGTATGAATATGATAATAACCATTTTAATTTTATTTGCTGTTACAGTAGTACAGATAAAAACACAAATAAACATTTGTTTTTTACAATAACATAGTTTTGATAAAGGAAGCACAAGAAAAAACGACTTACACGTTTGGTAAATTGTTTATTCATTACAAAATACAAATATGTACCAGTATAGTTTTGCTTTTGCAAAGAAATTATCAAACTTAATTCGTTTTTGCAGATTTGCAGTACCATTACTAACCTATAAAATATAAATCAATGCAATCAATTCAAAGATACATTTTCGTATATGACACTTATTACTGAAAATGTTGTTTTTCTTTTAAATGTCTGTAAATGTTCAATGTAAATCGCTATTTGTGCTTTTTCCTATATACATAGTTAATATTCTCAAAATTACGTTTCTTGTGCTCGAAGACAAGGCTTTTATGATGCATGCATGAGACCAACAAATGTTTAAACCATAATATTGGGAAAAGCCGATAAATAATAATAGATAATAATTACTTAGCATTTTTGTGTAAAAATTACATAAAATGGGTGTCAATGACCGCCCAAGCAATCGGTTTGAAAACAAGCTATCGTACAATTACTGAAGACATTATTACCGACGATGCTTAAAATAATTAGGCATATTCTGCAAACTTAAGATTTCGTAATCTATTAAAGAAAGATAAGAAAGATAAAAATTAGTATATATTTTTTATACATATGTAATTATGTATATATTTTTTATCCTACCCTAATAGATTACAAAATGTACATACATATACTTAATTTAGACTTAGAGGATCAGTTTTTATATTAATTTATATTTATTCTGTTTAATTTATTCATTTAACACCTAATGGTATTAACATTTACATAATAGGAGTACATAATATAGTAAATTTGTATTTACATAATCATATTTTAATATTTTGTTATTCTTCATAACAAACACATTGATTTCTAGGACATTTATCATCATGATGATATGATATACATTGATCCATACAATAGACATCTGCTCCAATTTTCCCTTGATGTTCACCAATTGCTTCGCAAACTGTTGGACATGAACATATTTGCGTTGGACAGTTTGGTGGATATCGAAGACAATTTTCTTGACACCATTCTTTAATACCTGGTATCATTCGATAAAGTGAATTTGGGATACAAACTTGCTCCCGCACCACCAATGGATAATACACATTATTGTTTATTTCCGCTTTGGAACTGTCTTTTACAAAAAGTAAGAAAGGATTTTCAATGCCAATAAACAATGGAGGAATTGCACCTCCTGTACTTGTATGGATAGCTATGTCGGCACAATTTCTAAATGTTTCGGATTTTCCACAGCCTTGAGCTTGAGTACCATTATCACATATACCCCATTGATTGCCAGTATAATAACTCCATTGTAGAACACATTGGGTACATGTTAAATAAGCCGGCAATTGAACTCGATACCTTGAATTCGAAACATTAATTCATATCAAGTTTAATACTTATATTTACTAGTACATAACTATTACAAAATATTCCAAAATAACGTTCGAAAACTTTAAGTCTTTTTTAAAAATTGTTTTACTCTTCTACTACTGAGTATGAATATGATACATACGTACCTGAAAACTGCTTTCTTTTTACCATCCTCCGGTATTTCATATGCAATATTGCGACTTCCACTCAAATATAATGGATATCTATTAAAACATTCCTGTGTAGCACCCTGATTAGGATTATTATTTGGACAAAGAAATATTTCAAAACGTCCATAATGATTTGCAGTCAATTCGACTTCAATATCAATTTCTTGACCAACACTATAATGCCGAGAAATGATTCCTTTTGCATATAAGCCACCCGCTTCATGAGGACGTGGTTCTTTTACATGAAATGGATCACCACATAAACCACATTTGCCATCATTTTGTTCCCATTGTACTACAACATTGTTTATATTAATTTGTTTTCTATAAAATAAAATTTTAAAAATACTTGCGTAACCTCCACAAAAAAGTTCATTATCATTGTAATTGACTGGATTTGGATAACCGAAACGCCACATTGAATTTCTAGCTGGTGGATCCATTAATCTACCATGCCCATCAACAAATTGTTTTATATTTAACATAATGAATAGAATGGCACAAAATATATTTAACATATTGGCACATTTATGTACGAACTTCCTAATTAAAGAAAAACAAATTATCTTAAAAAATATATTATAAACCAACCTATTTCTAGCCATCATCAAATTTTATACATCATAGTACCGCGACTACTATAAAGGTATAGTATACTTAATTTTAATGGTTTATTAATTGTCTTGATTCCAACTTTATGATCTTTTAATTTTTTTCATTCTAAATTATTTGATTTTAATGTGGCTAAATTTTACTCCTAATTATTAAGTCACATTACAAATTCAGAACAGGCGCAATCAATAACATTTCATTGAAAATGTCATAATATAACTGTTTTTTACCTTGTTATATTTGGAATTCATAATCATATAGAAAATGATACATACACACTTTTGTATACCTATTACTATATAGTAGGTAATACGTATAGCCTAACTCAAATTTTTAGAGAAAAAAGAATCAAACATGTTTTTCTTGAAATATAATACAATCATTGTCTTTTTGTCTAAAAAAATTTTCATTTGTCCAGACAATAATTGCTAATTTAAATAACAAATTTTATGAATAACATAATATTATGTTGTAGGTATTATAAAGATACGTATTTTGCAGTTCTGAAACATTTAATAAACTGAGATTATTTTATTTTTTATTTTGTTTATTATGTATTCACAATGATTATTAAATATACTTAATACTATATATTACTCATCTCAATTCAAAAAAAAAAACAATTTAGATGTATATGGTATGTATTTATTTAGTAAAAATTAATAGAAAATTTTTAATAAATCTTTTATAAACAGATGTTTAATAACAAATTGAAAGTACAAAAATTAAATTGAAAGACACTGATGACCATGAACTTAAACCAAAAATTGTTGTACACACCTTTAATTTGCAATTAATTGATCAAAAAAAGTATATTAAAAAAACAGTGAAAAAGCTTTAGACAACTAGACAGTCCTAGTATTTGATAAATCTAAATAGATAGGTTTATCCTACATAGTGATAGTACAATGAGTTTAAACAAATTTAAAAAATATTTACCTATACATTTTATAAAATTATTATTAATGTGTACCATATGTGTACTATAAATATGAATGTATATGTATGTGTAAATAAAAAAGTCTATCGACCTATAACATACTCAACAGTATGAGTCAAAGACTTGTTAATTTAAGAATTAAGACTTTTAATTCACTTTTTCAAACTTTTTTCAAGTAGGATTTTACAAAGTGGAAATTAAAACATAAAAAAAGTAAATTAACACAATCTAATAAAATCGATTTAAATTTATTTTAAAGGCGTGGTAATTTGTAAAAAAAAATAAGTTAACAAAACAAGTTCCAACACTGATATACATATGTATTTTTAAAATAATATTTTGTATAGAACATTGGCTATACCTAAATATAAAATGTTTACAAATAAAATATTTACCTAGTAAGTATAAGTATTATATTATACTAAACGAAAAAAATTAAAAAACCATTTCAAGTTTTTCAATTTTAAATGTAATTTCCAAAAAAAAGACCTAATTTATATTTATTTAGAAAAGTATACAAAATTAACTTAATAAACTTACATTAATGTACTTACTTTATATTTGCAATATGTTTATGGAAAATGAGTAATTAAACAATATTTAAATGTGGTACTACAATATAGTGAGTACAGTGTAGTTATATGGAGCAATTTTTCGAACTGACCAAACGGTTTCCGAACAAGTTACCTAGACTAGTAATGGTCCTTATTCCTTAAACAACACATACACACTAAACTATACTCAGTCTACGAGATAGCCAATGTCTAGGTCGACTAAAAGCAATCAAGAAGGTCGCACGATACTTTATTAAAGTAGCAATAACCCCAAACAAGAAAAACAATTTAAATTTTATATAAATGAAAAAGAAGTTATATTACATGCTTGTACAAAGCTACAATTCCATTACTAGTCGATAGTTGGTTGCAGAATAAAAATTTGTGGGAGTATAACAATATAATACATACTCAAATTATGACTATAATACATATAGTATTTATATATGTACATACGAGTCGTAGGTATATATGTATTTTCAAAATGTAAAATTATAAAATTAATAATTTTATATTTAGAATGTAAAAAAAAACAAAAATTAACATTAACGAATATGCATAATATGCGAAATTATGATGTTTGACATAAGTATATTCAAAGGATTTTTTCTTCTTCACTTAATTCCACCAATTTTTCACTAGCTTCCCAAATGTCTTTGCAAAATTTTTTATTCCAGGCACCTGGTGGTGTTGGAAACATTTTACAATCCCAAAAATGTCTTCCACTTACTTCTTTAAGCCGATTACTTAGAGCTAAAAAGATTGTTGTTTGTGCACCTTCTTCAGGAGTCTGAAATTTATATGAAAATAACGTTAATTTATTAAATTTAATTATTTCAATTAAATTACTTTTTTTTTGATTGTTAAATTTATATTTTTTTAATTATTAAGTTATACAATTTTTACCTTGCCATATAAGAACAAAATGGTATTCTTGAAAAATTTTCCCAAATTTTCCAAACCGACAACACGAGCTGATTTCAAATAAATATCAGTATTAACTAAACCTGGATGTAGAGAATTAGATGTTACACCAGAATCTTTTAGTCGTTCAGCAAAACCATTTGCTGCAATAACATTACAAAGTTTCGAATTTCCATAAATAAATAATGAACGTAAAATTGAAATTGGCACATTTTTCGGATAATTCAAATTCTCCACATTTAGATTACTACAAAAAGCGGATGCTGAACTAACAAAAATAATTCTACTTGGTGCAGACTTTTTCAATAAATCTATAAATTAGGTAATAGGTATAATTAAAATACTTTTATGTTTATTATTTACATATATTATATTTGTCGCAGTCGTATTCTAATATCAGTTTTATTATAGGTAATACGCCTAGACTTTTACACATTCTAAGTTATCTACTTTTCTTCCTTCTTTTATAGATTTTTCAATATTTTTTTTTGTAAAGTCAAAGTCATCATTAAGAGTAGGATACAAATTCTAAGTTTTTTGTCAAAACAAACAATTTACATTATCTATAAAAGAAGGAAGGACATTTAATTGTTATACAAATTATAAAACACATTTTGTGTTTATTATAATAAGACTGAAATTACAATAAGCCTGCGACATATACATAAAATTATGCACTTACCAACTAGTAAATGTGTTAATAAAAATGGTCCAAAATGATTAACTTGCATTGTCGCGTGTAGACCATCATCAGTATGTTTATTAGATGAATTACCAATACCAGCATTATTTATTAATATGTCAAGACGCATTTCTGTAGCATTTATTTCTTTGGCAAATTTACGAACAGATTGTAAAGATGTAAAATCTAAATGTTTATAGAAAATATTTGTATTGTTTGTACGACTGATTATTTCGTTTTTCACTTCTACACCATCCACTTTATCGGCTAATATGACACGACAACCCCTAGAGGCCAACACTAAAGCAGTCTCAAAGCCAATACCTGCATAACAAGTTTCAAATAATATAAATGCATATGTATATTGAATGTAAATATAAAATTTCATTTTCTTTATAATAAAACGTATACCTATTAAAATACTTTCTCTTGTTTTTAATTTTTTTTTTTTTGACAATAATATAAATATCTACTTGTTAATAAATAATAATAAAATGGGACATAATTAACAAAATAATTTTTTCCATTTTAATAGACACATACCTGAACATCCACCTGTAACTATTGCTGTTTTTCCTGAAAGACACACCAAACTAGTACACCGGCCGGCAGTGACTTTTTGTAACAGTTTCAATATAATCAACGCTATAATTGGCAGAGAAATAGCCAATATGGCAAATGCCAAATATTTTAAATACACCGTATAAACAACAATCATTTTCAATGGATATGTATTTATCTAATTTATTTATTTTCCGTGTGTATTTGTTTGAATTTGAACGGCAACTGTTGTAAAATGATTTTAAGTGAAAGTTTAAAACTCTCTTGTTCTCTTAAGATGAAAGCAGTAAACAAGAAGTGAGAGTAGTATTGTATTAGTTAATTTTAAAAACATGATACACGTATATATCTAATATTTAAGGAAAGGGTGCCTTAAAATCAATGACCCAACGTTATCCGACAAGAAAGTTTTACGTAGGTAAGTCTGATAGGTATATAAATAATCGGATATGTATATTTATATACTAAAAATAAAAAAATTATATTAGATGAATTTTTAGAAATGTATGTATGTTCAGATGTAGGAAATTGAATATAATACGAGTAATATAACTAGTTGTAGGTATATATTTTCTATACCTACTCGTACATGTGATCAATCCTAAATCAAAAAAAATATACTTATATCGTAAATATAATTGCTAAATTAAACTCATATATTAAATTTATATTAGATACAAATAGAAAGTTCATTTCCATGTTTGCAAGCGTTTCATCCCTTAAACATTATACGTTTGTATTATGTGTATTATAATGTAATACTAGAATTAACTTAAACAGTAAGGTTTCTTTTTTCTTATACAAAAACTAATTTCCAAATCGATCCATTTATAATATAATATTATGTTTGAATACATACAGTACGAATAAAGTTAAAGTTTGTATTGATTCGTTTCCAAGCAATTTGTGACTCACATTTACTCAATATTGGGTTAAGAGAATATTATTATAGCTTTAAAACCATATCAAATATAGTAACTATATGTTTCAGACCTTCAATACAAAACTTATGTACAAAATTACAAATCTAAATAAAAATAATAGAAAAAAAAAACATATAAATTGTTTTTAATTTTGTGCATTCGAGCTTGCAGCGGAAACGGAAAAAAAATATGTATACCTACATATACTTGTATTTAACATAATATATACATAAATATATCACATATTGTGGGACAATAATAGATAGACTTTTGTAAATAACAGTATATTAAATTAAAAAAAAAGGTGTAATCATTAATTATCTAATTTTAATATAAATAAAATATTAAAATGTTAAAATTTTTAATGAGTATTATAATTTCAATAATATTTGTGGAAAGTGCTAGACAAATTTATAAAAGTGATGGTGAATTAAACATAGCATTGTTAATAAAAAATTGCATCAATAGTTCAGACGACAACAATACACCATATATAAGTCAATCATTATTAGCATCAGCCATATGGACCACACAACGATTGAATTTTTTAAATAAACTATCACCCACTACCCTCAATTTTGGTTTGCAAGTGTATGAAACGTCGTGTACCGAAAATGATTATTTTAATACAATATTTGAATTGTACCAACAACAATCTAAACAATATTTGTTAGGTTTAATTAGTGATCGACTTTTGTCAAAGAAAGAATTTCAGTTTAGTAATTTATTAGATGTAAAAAGTACGGTCATTATTAAAAATATAAAACTTTTATATAAAACAAGTACAAGTGTTTTGAATGGTCTAGGATGGACGGATAATGTTACTGTGATTGCTCCAGATGAGACAATTTTAAAAGAGTTTTATCGATATTCTAAAAAGGAATATATATGTTTACGTGACTGCGTTTTATATTCATACATCAGGTAAATTTTAAATATAAAAACACATTCATATTATAAATTTTATTTTTCAAATAATTCTCAATAACATGCACAGAAACAACATACCAAAAACATTTAATATTTCTGGACCAATAGTGTTTTTTGGAAGGAAAAATTCTATAGAACAATTTTCGAAAGTGTTATTGAATCAAAATGGTAATGAAGAATTTAAAATATTATTTGTTCCCATCGATGGTTCCGTCCCAAAAAGTATACAATTATTATTATACATAATATAATATACGAATTTTGAATACAATAATATCGTATAATTTTTTTTCTTTTGTAGATTTGACTGAAAACAGTTTTGTTATAATTCCACCACACGAACAATTATATCACACATTTTCAAAACCATTTAATAATATTCATCCAAATCCGTTACTTTTCGAAATAGCACCGCCAATAATTAACTACGCAAATAATGTAATCGATTTTATACGCAAAAATTGTAACGAAACTATATATAAAATGAATTGTATAAGAAACAAATTTAATAAAAGTATTAATCATCAACGTACTTTAACACCATCGGAAATAATTGATATCTTACAAATTGAACCATTAAAGCAATTTTTTACTTATGATATATATCAAGTAATAATACAAAATGATACATTATTGAATAATAGTGACGAATTAATGAAAAGTAATAATTTTTTGGAACCATTCAACAAAGTTTATTCATATAATATTTTTAATGAAAATTTAACTATTATTGATGATAATATATTATATTACGATTTGATAAATTCATCAAAAATTGAAAAAAAATGTTTCTCTACAGACAATGGTGATGATGCTAGTAATAGATTTGTTAATGGTTTAACATTTCTACAAGTTAATATGACTACGTACAAAATCCGAACAGATGCTTGGATTTTTGCTTTTCTATCAATTTCACTTCTTGGCATCACATTTTGCTTGGCTATATTAATATTCCTTCTAACAAATATATTTCGACGCGACATAGTATTAGAAGGAAATCCAGTTTTAACAACAACATTATTATTGGCAATCATGTTGATGTTTTTATCTGTTTTACCATTTAGTTTACAAGTGAATAATAATAGGAGTATATCATCACCTAATAATCATCCAAATCAAACACTTTGTCTATTTAAATCTTTATCTGTGACACTTAGTTACGCTTTAGTACTTTCTTTAATTCTTGCCAGAGTAATTTTACTAGCAACTACATCGAAAGATATCGGCTTCATGTCACATATTTCTGGCCCAGTACAATCGTTTCTATGTTTATTTATTTTTGGTGTACAAGCGGCTTTAAATTTGCAAATTATTGATAAATGTTGTGAAATATTTAAGAGTTTTTCATTCTTATATTTAATGTCCTACAATGCAATGCTGTTACTATTGTTACTTTGTTTTTGTCCATTAATTTATTCAAATCAGAGAAATTATCGTGAAGGCAAATACTTTACAATTGCCATTTTATTAACAATATGTTTATGGTGTGGTTGGATACCATGTTATATATTTTTGGATGAGGAATGGCGTGAACCAATACTATGTTTTAGTTTATTATCAACAGCTATGATATTTTTGGGAACTATTTTCATACCACGTACTTATTTGATGACTATTGCTACTGCAAGAAACAAAATTACCAACACATTACCACCAATGGATGCTGGAACATCAAATAATACGTTGGACATTTATCGTACGCAGGTATATAAAAATACAAATTATTAAATTTAAAAGGAACTAATATATTTTTTATTTTATTTTGATTAATATAGCCTGTTTATGATTGCGTTAATATAGCAGCTATTAATGCTGTGACAGTTGCAAGAGCTGGAGTCCCATCTGCACCCACATTATTGCAACAGCCCGATTTATATTCATGTCCAGCTTTACCAGATGCTGAAGAATTTGATTTTAGATGTGACTCGCCGGACATTAATAACATAAACGACAAAGTTACAAGATTCTAATAATATTATTATAAGTGAACATAATTATTTTAATTTTTAAATAAGTTCAAGCAATATTTTACAATTTTTACATATATTATGTATAATAGTATTAATTAATATTATTATTCGATATAGCTACTTTATACTTATAAATTATTAAAGCACCTACTAATATGTAATAAAATTGGCACTATCATATTATAATATAACATTTTTATATAATAAAAGGCCATCACATATCCGTCCATAAAAAGATAATATGTATAAGTACTTATACAATATACAATATAATAAGAAATAAGAACACAATTAATTAAGATTTTTGGTAAATAAAACGTAAATAATAACATTTATAATTTATATGTATCTATTTTAATTAAAAAGAAAAAAAATTAGCTATTTGTAATTTAGGTAGTAGGTACATATTATATTGTTGTATGTACCTATCCAAAATACGATATTTGTCTGCATTTTGTCGATAACATAATATCCAATATAGAATGTCTATTGAAGCTGTAAATTTCCTATTTATTTCTACAACATACTACAATTTACCCTTTACCACCATGCATGCACCACCCTTAATCCACAATTTAATATATATTCTGTGGAGTGTAAATTATCCAGATGCTACCTACCCTCCATTCCTTTAACTGACTTTAACACATAATATAATTCTTCTAAACTCAGTCCAAATCCATCCTTTTAACCGTAAACATGAATTTTTTATCAAGTATATTATATGACAAAAATTTTATTGTTTTCATTATTGTTTATTTGTCGTTTTTCCTAGATAATGTATTGCTTACAGTTGTTGGTGAATATAATACATATCTACATACATATAATACATTGAGTGTTATATATTTTTGTTTTTAGTGCCTATTATACCCGATTATTTATTTTCAAATGATATGAATGACACAACATTCAACGAAAAAAATAAAACATACTCTGGACCAACTTCATTAAGTCCATTACAAAGAAAATTTGAAACATTAGAAAATGATAATGGTCCACTTGGTGCTTTATTAGCTTCCAAAGCTTTCGTACAATTAGCTTTTACACCAATTGTGGGCTACTTAACTAGTGTTATTGGTTGTAACATACCATTACTTCTTGGTTCATGTAATATGCTTTTAGCAGCAATTCGTAAGTATATTCTAAAAAAATATTGTTAACAAAATAACTTAACAAATTATTTTTTGTCAAAGTTTTTGCTTATGGTAATTCATATAGCGTGCTTGTATTAGCAAGAGCCTTACATGGCAGTTCTTCAGCCGCTGTGGCAATCAGCGGTATGTGCATTTTAGCGAAA